>ML097216.1:5459-70165 GCA_003697995.1 Taxidea taxus jeffersonii | reverse complement strand
AGAGGGTGGTGGGGTTATATTATATGTTTAAATAAAAAAAAAAACTTAAATAAAAAAAATAAATAAAAATAAATCTTACAAAAAGGAGATAACATTTGTGAAACCATAAAAAACATCAAACACCTAGTGATAAATCTAAAAAAAAATATGCACAATATTTCTACACAGAAAATTACATGCAGATATTGACAGGTATCAAAGAACCCTAAATAAAAGACGGATATACCACAGTCATGGACTGGAAGAGTCATTATTGTAAACATGACAATTCTGTGGAAATGAAGTTATAACTTAACGAAAGCTTAGCAGGTTTTTTGGTTTTGTAAGTTGGAAAGTTGATTTTGATAGTTTCTTACAAATGCAAAAGGTAAAGAACAACTCAGACAATCTTAAAAGATAATCAAAATAGGAAGACTTATATTACAGCATATTAAAAATTATTAAATTACTATATTTAAAGCAAAGGGTTTTCTATAAAGGAAGAAAATTTTGTATTTTCTATAAATACAAAAATGAGTAGAAATCTCAGAAAGAGAGCCATGTATATAAGGAATTTGACTTATGTCAAAGGCAAGATATGTAATGACATATCAGGATTAATGACAGGTGTTTTTTTTTTTTCTTTTTTCCAAAAAGTGGAAGGGATCATTTTTACACATGCAAAAAAAGCAAATACTGACTTCTATTTCATACCATATACAAAACAGACAAATGGATAAAGAAGATATGGTCCATATATACAATGGAGTATTATGCTTCCATCAGAAAAAATGAATATTCATCTTCTGTATCAACATGGACAGGACTGGAGGAGATTATGCTGAGTGAAATAAGTCAAGCAAAAAATGTCAATTATCATATGGTATCACTTACTTGTGAAGCATAAGGAATAACATGGAGGATATTGGGAGGAGAGGAGAAGGGAGTTGGGGAAAACTGGAGGGGTAGATGAATCATGACAGAATGTGAACTCTAAAAAACCAACTGAGGGTTTTGGAGGGGAGGGTGGGTCGAGGTTTGGGTGAGCCTGGTGGTGGGTATTAAGGAGGGCATGTATTACATGGAGCACTGGGTGTGATGCATAAACAATGAATCTTGGAACACTAAAAAAATAAAATAAAGTTTAAAAAAAGTAATTCTAAACAGATTGTACATACAAATCCAAAAGGTAACATAACAAAGTATTTAGAATATAACAAAGCACCATACCTTCATTATCTTTAGGTTCAAATATATTATAAATAGGAAATTTAAAGCATCAGTCATATAGGAAATACTGATTAACTGGACTATATTAAGAACATTTCTTCATTAAAAAAAAACATTAAGAGAGTGAAAATGCAACCCACAGTGTGCAAAGATATATTTGAAATTTATTTATTCTATTAAGGATTCACATTCAGAGTATATAAAAACTCCTACAGAGCAGTATGTAAGAGACAATGCAATAGAGAAGTGGGCATACAAATTGCAAGTAAGGAGATGAAAGATACTAAAATTAATTAGTTAGCAGGGAAATGGAAATTAAAATCCCAGAGATGGCATTACATACATATATCAAAATGTCTCTAACTAAAAGACTACTATGGTAATACCTCAAAAGTTTAAAAATAGAATGATCATATGATCCAGAGAATTCCACTTCTAGGTATATACCCACAAGAATTGAAAGCAGGGACTCAAAGAGATTTATGCACTCATGTTTATAGCAGCATTATTCACAATAGCCAAAAGGTAGAAACAACCCAAATATCCATTAACAGATGAATGGATAAAGAAAATGTAGTATATTACAGTGGAACATGAAAAGGAATAAATCTTTAAAAAGGAAAGAAATTCTAATATATGCTACAGTGTGGATGAATATTAAAAGTAATATGTATTATGCTTAGCGAAATAAGTCAACTGGAGAAAGACAACTATCACATGATATCCCTGATATGAGGAAGTGGAGATGCAACAGGGGTGGGAGTTAAGGTGGTAGGAAAAGTAAAAATGAAACAAGATGGGATCAGGAGGGAGACAAACCAAAAGAGACTCTTAATGTCATAAAACAAACTGAGGGGTGTGGGGAGGAGAGGGGTTGGGAGAGGGTGGTGGGGTTACATTATATGCTTAAATAAAGCTTAAATTTAAAAAAAAAGATGGACACTGAAAAAAAATAATATGTTAAGTGAAATGAGCTAGATACAAAAGGACAAATATCCTATGATTCCACTTACATGAGGTATATAGCATAGTCAAGTTCATATAGACAGAAAGTAAAATAATGGTTACCAGGAGGCAAAAAAAGAAGGGACTATGGAGTTATTGTTGATATAGACAGAGTTTCAGTTTGGGATGATAAAAATCTAAATATGGATACTGGTGATGCTTACAAAACAATGTGAATGTACTTAATACCACTGAACTGTTCACTTAAAATTATCAAAATGGTAAATTATGTGCTGTATATTATCAGATTTAAAAAAGTAAAGACTCCAAATACCAAATATTGTGGAGAACATAGGGTAACTGGAATTTTCATACCACTTGCAGGAATTTAAATTGCATAACCATTTTAGCAAATTTTTGGCAATATCTTTGTAGGCTGAAAATAAGCATTCCTTATGACCCAGCAGTTCTACAATTAAGTTTGTATACAACATAAATAAACCAATGCTACCTACTTTAAGATGAATGGATCTCACACAATTGAACAAACAGTACACACTGTATACATGTTTTATATTTATATGAAATTCAAAAATAAGCAAAATTTACCCATGACATTAGAAATCAAGACCTTAAGTTAGTGATTGCCATGAGATGTATGAAAATTAGTAATGTAATGAAATTTAGTGGTCTTCTGGGGGTGTTAGAATTGTTTCTTGACCTGAGAAGTGTATACTATCTGAAAATTCATGGAGCTATATATTTACATTTTGTACACTTTTCTGTTTATATGTTGTACATCAATAGAACTCTTTTTTTTTTAATCAATCCTCTGGCATTCAGAACATTCCAAACTGTAAATATAAACATTTCCTTTCCTCTACCCAATCATATAACAGAACAAAGGAGGCTTTCTAGTATTCTTCCCTCAATGGAAATTGTTACAATAGGCCAAGGCAAAATCATTTGGAAGCCAATCTTTTTTACTACTTTTGGAAAGCAAGTAGCAACCTTTACATGCCTGTGGCTTAGCAACTCACATTTGACCCTAAGTAGTGTGCAAGGGCATCTTCTCTCAGTAGTCAATAAATTATCAAGTTTATATGCAATCCACTTGTAAAGGAACTAATCTCAGTTACAAAATAAATCTGGTGGGCACACGTGTGTCTGTGTGTGTGTGTGCATGAGCACATGTGTGGTAAGATATGGGAAGTGATAGTCAGGTACAAAGAAGCTAAACCAGTTTAAGTTTCCAAGCAGGTATAAAGGTTTACTAAATCCCTAATGGTTTAAAGTGTTGGCATTTATTTTTTTTAAACAGAAGGAAACAGCAATTTTGTATGGTGGAAGTATGTTATTCAATCCTAACACAATTTAATTTATCTTGCTTTTCTACAAACTTTTGTTCAGAAAATTACACGTCTTTCTGTTAAATCCATGGTTTTGTATTTCATAGCTACAATCATCTTAAATTAAAATAAATTATCACAGGGTTCTTTTTTCTTTTTTTTTTTTTTTACTTTATTTAAGCTTTATTTAAACATATGATGTAACCCCACCACCCTCACCCAACCCCTCTTCCCCCCACCCCCCTCAGTTTGTTTTATGACATTAAGAGTCTCTTTTGGTTTTTCTCCCTCCCGATCCCATCTTCTTTCATTTTTACTTTTCCTACCACCTTAACTCCCACCCCCGTTGCATCTCCACTTCCTCATATCACAGGGTTCTTATCCCTACCCTAATCTCTTTTGAGTAATCAAGAAACACTAAATCAAAAGAGAAGAGGAGAAAAAACATTTTCTAAAAAGTTGGGTATAGAAAACTTAAGAGACAAAAATTGGGAAATAATGGTGAGGACAATGAATAGAAGATGTCAAAGAGAAGAGAAGAGAAAGGAGAAGAAAGTGGAGATTGAGTGAAGAGAAAGGAAATAAAGAGAAACAAGTCAGTAAGAAAAGAAAAAATAGAGACCGGTGGAAAGTAAATAGCCAGAAATCTGGATGTTAAATAAAGTAAACACAAAATAAACTGCAAAGTAAAACTCCAAATTACTATCAAAATTGTCCACACTTTATAAAAGAATTGTCCTAATGAATTAACACTTTCAACACCTGCAGCCCTGCCACAGACACATGATGAAAAGATGTGCAACATCACTAATCACTGAGGAAATGCAAATCAAAACCTCAATGAGATACCACCTCACATCTTTCTGAGTGACTAGTATGAAAAAGACAAGAGATAAAAAGTGTTGTCAAGGACGTAGAAAAGAGGAAACCCTCATGCACTTTCAGTAGAAATGTAAATTAGTGCAGCTACTGTATAAAATAGTATGGAGTATAAAATAGTATGATCCAGTAATTTCACTACTGGGTATTTACCCAAAGAAAATGAAAATGTTAATTCAAAAAGATAGATGCACCCTCCCTATGTTCATTGCAACATCATTTACATTAACCAAGATATTAAAGCACCCCAAGCATTCATCCATAAATGAATGGATAAAGATGTGTGGTATATATGTACATACACAAACACAATGGAATACTACCCAGCCATAAAAAAGAATGATATCTTACCATTTGCAACAGCATGGTTGGACCTAGACGGTATTATACTAAATGAAATAAGTCATACAGAAAGAGAATTAACATATGATTTCACTCACATGTGGAATCTACAAACCAAAACAAATGAACAAAACAGTGTGGAGGCTCCTCAAAAAATTAAATATAGAGCTACTTTATAACCCTGCAATTGTACTACTGGGTATTTATTCCAAAGAGGTACAGAGGTAGTGAAGAGAATGACCATATGCACCCAATGCTCATTGCAGCAATGGCCACAATAGCTGAACTGTGGAAAGAGCCAAGATGCCCTTCATTCAACAGATGAACAGATGAACGTTGAATTCATTCAACAGATGAATGAATTAGAAAAAAATGGTACATATATACAATGGAATATTATGCATCCATCAGAAAGGATGAATACTCAACTTTTGCATCAACATGGACTGGACTGGAGGAGATTGTGCGGAGTGAAATAAGGAGAGAAAGTCAATTATCATATGGTTTTACTTACTTGTGGAGCACAAGGAATAAGAAGGAAGACATTAGGAAAACAAAAGGAAAAGTGAATTGGGGGAAATTGGAGGGGGGAGATGAAGTATGAGAAACTGTGCCCTCCAGAAAACAAACTAGGGTTTTGGAGGGGAGAGGGATGGAGTAATGGGTGATCCTGGTGGTGGGTATTAAAGAGGGCATGAATTGCTTGGAGCACTGGGTGTGGTGCATAAACAATGAATCTTGGATCACTGAAAAAAAATAAAATTAAATTAAGATGTTAAAAAAAAAAGGCAGTAAGAGACTATATGGTGAGTATTTGCTTCCATGCAGGTCAAATATCACCATGATGTTTTACTAAACCAGGGGGTTCGATCCATGTTCTATCACTGTTTTGCTGAGAAAACTTCAGGGGTTCCTATGGCTTATGATGCCAGGGGCAGACACTGAAGATGTTTCATAATATGTCTCCATTCTTCCAAATCTAGTCCTACACATCTTTCCTTCCTACAAATTCCAGAGAGTCATTTGTACTGCCTTACCTTTGGCCACACTGCTGCCTTTCTCTGGATTACCCTTCTCATTCTTCACACACATCTCCATGGAATCCTACCTGACCAATAGGATATCCCTCCCATTCCACCTCCTCCCAGAAATCTTCCTTAAACCTCCAGCTTCAACTGATCCCTCCCTTCTCTGAAACCTGGCTAAACTCAGTCTGGATCATTCTCTTTCTAAAACAATGTTGGGGGTGAATGAAGCAAATAAACTGTGCCATTCATGCCCTTTCTTAATCACTCCTGACCTTACTCTATTGATCATTTCAGTCATAAGGCTTTCTCCTTTTGTATACATTGCACACCATAGACATAGGCAGATAAGAACATAGTAGACCCAATATCAGAAAAGAGACAATACTAGGAATCTTCTGCATCTCTACCTTCAATAAGATATTTCTTTAGTATGAATCAAAAGAAAAGACTGTTCAATATGAGAAATTCCTTTGTCTAAACATGACTGTGGAATACAGATCCTAATAAATTCGGTGTTTTGAAGAAAAAAAAAATCATCCAGACAAGTGTCACCATAGTTTCCAGTTTTGGAAAAGCAGATATTAACCCAGATTCCAGCAATAATTTTCACAGAAATCTAAATTACCCAGGAAATACTAAACAGATGCAATTATTTAAGAGGAGTTCGGTAACAAACAATTTATTTCTGCTATTCCATTTTCAAATTTGTAGTATGAAGGCCATAAAGGAAATTAAGGATAAAGTCAATTAATACCATTTACTAAGTTCAGGCTTGATTTTATCCTCTTTTCCCTCTAATTCAGCAATTTCTATAGCAAGTAAAGATAATGAAGCCCTACTTTTCTCTGCCCTTATCCTTTATTCCACTTTTCTTTAGATGAATTCAATAAGATAGTATTTGTTAATAGTTTCAAATTAGTAGAAAACCTGAAGTTTAGCAATTTGACGGTCATATAACTGTCACAATGGGCCTACTTTTAGCATGTACTAGACATAGTTAAAATCAAATATCTACCTATTAGTGTTTCTCTTGGGTTCACCAAGCTTTGAAAGCTCTTAGGTCATTAAAGCATACCAATTAGTAATTATTTTTCCCAGCCCCCAACAGCTAGTGAAGCATACATTGAAGGTGAAACCTACAGTTGAAATTTAAATGTGCACAATGTGAAAATATATACTTTGACACACAGAACAGTATCATCTGAGAAACTCATTTGCTTAAACTTTTATATTGCAGTCATTAAAAAATATTTCATCCTCTTGGATGAATGTCCTATGAACAATTTCATACCAATTAAGTAATATTAATTATATAAAGATTTGGAAAATATATGAATCATTAAAAGTAGAAATGGGATGTGCAATAGCATGGAAGAGCTAATGTTATCACTTTTGTGGCCAGTTTAATGCCTTCATTAAATGAATCATTTTTAACTAAGTTATCAGGACTGAAGGAATTACTTCGGGAGTAGAAAGACTGGGGCAGAGGAGACAAGAAAGAGATATCACAAGCTCAGCATATTTTAAGTATTCATATAAGATATCAGTCATCTTTAATCAACTCAGTTAAATATATTCTGATTGTTTATAGAAGAAATACTTTACAGATTTCACTGCATGACAGTCCTGATGTTTCATGGCTAAACTGCAATATGAAAAATGAGTTGGTGTCTATCCAGAAAAAAGCAAAAATAAAATAGTAGAAAGGAAGAAAGAAATAACTTTATTAATACTGAGATTCCATGGCCTTAAGTACAGATTGCTTTTAACACAAATATATATGTATGATATCATACTTTGCCATAATTTGGAAATATGTTGAATGTCTGACACTGTTTAGTGATATAGGCAGTCAACATGGATAGTCCCACTCATACGAAGGTCTGTGGGAATGGTATTGGGGCCAAAAAGAATCTTCCTTGCTGAATTGGTTCAGTATCTGAGATCACTAATAAATTTAAAGTCTCAAAATGATTAATCTGGAGGTCCAAATCATGTTATAAATATTTTATGGTATGGGCCATGATTAGCTCAACTGAGCTCTCTGTTTAGTTAGGTAAAGTCATTATCCTAATTTGGTAAGAAACAACACGAATAAAGTCTGATAATGGCCAGGAAAGGTAGAGCTTGATTTATGTTCTTATACTTTGTACCAAGGCTAACTTTGTACTTGATAAATATAATAATGGGAGAAGACTTCTTCCCAGAAGCTCCTTATAGTAATCAGGATTCTTGAAGAAATTGGCTCCCATGATTGTGAAGGCTGGCAAACCCCAAGATCTACAAGATAAGTACTAGCAACCCAAGAACAGATGATGATTTAGTTGTGCTCAGAGTCCAAAGGCCAGCAGTCTTGAAATCCACAAAGAGCTGATGTTTTAGTTTAAGTCCAAAGGCGGGGGGGGCAATATTCCAGTGTGAAGACCATCAGCAGGAAGAATTCTCTCTTACTTGAGGGAAGGCCAGCCTATCTGTTCTATTCAGGCCTTTAATTGATGGAATGAGAACAATCTGCTTTATTCAGTTTACCAATTTAAATGTTAATATCGTCCAAAAATATCCTCAAAGAAATATCCAAATTAAAGTTTGACCAAATAACTGGCCACCCTGTGGCCCAGTCTGGTTGACACATAAAATTAAGCATCACATCCCTTTTTTCCTACAAACTTAGCTTAGGTAAACAAGTCAAATAAATACTGAGAAAATGGAAGAGAATCAATGCTGAGTAGATAAAAATGCATTGTTAAGAGATGAAAGAGAAGCATTTTTATATGAAAAATTCATGACAGTGTTTCATGTCTGGGCATGGGGAAAAGGAAAGACTCCAGGATAGTTGGGGGTTTGTCTATTTTTTTATCATTATCATTTCAATGCCTAGTAATATACACCATTAAACATTTTTCTGTTGACTCAATAGATGAATGAAATTTTGAAAGATTTAGAGAATCTAGAAGAATAGCACAAAACACTAACATTAGAGAAGGTGATAGGTTGAGATCAGAAATTCAGATAAACCTAGGGACATGAAAGTTGAATCTGGTAAAAATTAAATGTCCAGAAAATGTGCAACAGTATCTCTACTGAGGACTAATTTATATATATATATGTGTGTGTGTGTGTGTGTGTGTGTGTGTGTGTGTGTGTGTGTGTATTGTGGCACTCATAAATAGTTAATTGAAAATAAATGAATAAATAATTATTCTAGAACAAGAACTATTTTCTTTCCATCACTATATTGTTACTATTATTTTTTGGGTTTTTTTGTTTGTTTTGTTTTTCCCATTTAGGTTACTTCTTTTAATACTGATGGTCTTCCTGGAGTGCTACTCACTGCTTTTTATTTTACAATCAGGATACTCAGGTAAAGTTTATTCCATCATGGAAAACTAGGTTTATTCTCTAACATCCAGTCTACACAAATGGATGTGTCTGGTTGCCAGGTTATCATAACATTCTACTCTGGTATATTTCACTATTTCACTGCCATCCAGACTCAAGGTTTCCACCCTGCATGTATTTTAAACTGCTTACTTCTAAGTTTCAAAAGCTTAAAAGGTCCAAGAAGGTGCTTAGTAAGAAATCAAGCAAGAGTCTGATAAACTTGGTTGAATCCAAGAGCCTAATAAACACTTTCCCCCATTCAGGAATGTAGCCAAAAATGTGCATTTCCTTGTTAAAATAAGGATTACATCATTCATTCATTCATTCATTCAAAAAAATATTGAGAATCTATTACATACCAGGTAGTCTTCAAGGCACTAGGAATACAGTGGTGATTTACATAAGAGAAACTTACTCCAGTGACGCTTATATTCTTTTTTTTTTCTTTAGTATTCAGTGATTCATTATTTGAGTGTAACACTCAATGCTCATAACAACATGTGCCCTAATTAATACTCATTACCAGGCTACCTCATCCCCCCAACCCCTTCCCCTCTGAAAATCTCAGATTGTTTCCTGGAGCCCAGAGTCTCTCATGGTTTGTCTCCCCCTCTGATTATCATCCCCTTCATTCTTCCTTTCCTTCCCATAATATTCTCCATACTATTTCTTCTGCTCAACATATGAGTGAAATCATATGATAACTGTTTTTCTCTGCTTGACTTATTTCACCTAGTATAATCCCCTCCAGTTCCATCCATGTTGATGCAAATGGTGAGTATCCATCCTTTCTGATGGCTAAATAATATCACATTGAATATATGAACCACATCTTCTTCATCCATACATCTGTTTAAGGGCATCTTGGCCCCTCCCACAGTTTGGCTCTTGTGGATATTACTGCTATGAACATTAGGGTGCACATGCTCCTTCTTTTCACTACATCTGTATCCTTGGGGGAAATACCCATTAGTACAATTGCTGGGTTGTAGGGAAGGTCTATTTTTAAAGGCTTGAGGAGTCTCCATACTGTTTTAAAAAGTGGCTGTACCAACTTCCATTCCCACCAACAATATAAGAGGGTTACCCTTTCTCCACATCCCCTTCAACATTTGTTTCCTGCTTTGTTAATTTTTGCCATTCTAAGCCGTGTAAGGTGGTATCTCAATGTGGTTTCAGTTTCCCTGATGGCTAATGATGTTGAATATTTTTTCATGTGTTTGTTAGACATTCATATGTCTTCTTTGGAAAAGTGTCTGTTTATGTCTTCTGCCCTTTTTTGATGCAATTATATTTTTGGGGGGTGTTAAGTTTGAGAAGTTCTTTATAGATCTTCAGTGTCAGCCCATTACCTGTAATGTCATTTGCAAATATCTTCTTCCATTCTGTGGACTGCCTCCTAGTGTTGTTGACTGTTTCCTTTGCTGTGCAGAAGCTTTTTATCTTCGTGAAGTCCCAAAACTTCATGTTTGCTTTTGTCGTCCTTGCCTTTGGAGACGAGTCATGAAAGAAATTGCTGTGACTGATGTCAAAGATGTTACTGCCAATATTCTCCTCCAGGATTTTGATGGATTCCTGTCTCACATTGGGGACTTTCATCCATTTTGAGTTTATCTTTGTATATGGTGTAAGGGAATGGCTCATTTTCATTCTTCTGTATATAGCTGTCCAATTTTCCCAGCACCATTTATTGAAGAGACTATTTTCCATTGGATATAAATTTTTCCTGCTTTGTCAAAAATTAGTTGACCATAGAGTTGAGGGTCCATTCCTGGAAACTCTATTCTGTTCCTTTGATGTATCTGTTTGTTTTACTGCTAATACCATGCTGCCTTGGTGATCACAGCTTTGTAACATAGAATAAATTCAGTCAATATGATGCTCCCATCTTTTTGTGTCTTCTTTGATTCCTTTCATCAGGATTCTATAGTTCCTCAAGTACAGATCCTTTACTTTGGTTAGGTTTATTCCCAGGTATCTTATGGTTCTTGGTGCTATAGTAAATGGAATCGGTTCTCTAATTTACCTTTCTGTGTTTTCATTGTTAGTGTATAAGAAACCAACTGATTTCTGTACATTGACTTTGTATCCTGCCACACTACTGAATTGCTGTATGAGTTCTAGTAGTTTGGGGGTGGAGTATTTTGGGTTTTCCATATAAAGTATCATGTCATCTGCGAAGAAAGAGAGCTTGACTTCTTCATTGCCAATTTGGATACCTTTTATTTCTCTTAGTTGTCTGATTCCTGTAGCTAGGACTTCTAATACTATGTTGAACAAGAGTGGTGAGAGTAGGCATCCTTGTCGTGTTCCTGATCTCAACGGGAAGGCTGTGAGCTTTTTCCCATTAAGGATGATATTTGCTGTGGGTTTTTCATAGATTTTATGAAGTTCAGGAATATTCCCTCTATCCCTATACTTTGAAACGTTTTAATCAGGAATGGATGCTGGATTTTGTCAAGTGCTTTTTCTGCATCAATTGAGAGGACCATGTGGTTCTACTCTCTTCTCTTATTGATTTGTTCTATCACATTGATTGATTTGCAAATGTTGAACCATCCTTGCAACCCAGGGATGAATCTCACCTGGTCATGGTGGATAATCTTTTTAATGAGCTGTTGGATCCTATTTGCTAGGATCTTGTTGAGAATCTTAGCATCCATATTCATCAGTGATAATGGTCTGAGATTCTCCTTTTTGGTGGGGTCTTTGCCTGGTTTGGTGATCAGGGTAATGCTGGCTTCACCAAACTGTGGAAAGAACCAAGATGCCCTTCAACAGATGAATGGATAAGGAAGATGTGGTCCATATACACTATGGAGAATTATGCTTCCATCAGAAAGGATGAATACCCAACTTTTGTATCAACATGGATGGGACTGGAAGTGATTATGCTGAGTGAAATAAGTCAAGCAGAGAGAATTAGCATATGGTTTCACTTATTTGTGGAGCATAAGAAATAACACGGAGGACATGGTGAGATGGAGGAGAAGGGAGTTGAGGGAAATTGGAAGGGGAGATGAACCATGAGAGTCTATGGACTCTGAAAAACAATCTGAGGATTTTGAAGGGGCGGAGGGTGGGAGGTTGGGGGAGCCAGGTGGTAGGTATTATGGAGGGCACATATTGCATGGAGCACTGGGTGTGGTGCATAATCAATGAATTCTGTTACGCTGAAAAGAAGTTAAATAAATAAAAAAAATATGATGCTCCCAGCTTTGTTTTTCTTTTTCAACAGCCCCTTGGTGATTTGGGTTTTTTTCTGGTTCCATGACAATTTTAGGATTGTTTGTTCCAGCTCTTTGCAAAATGCCAGTGATATTTTAATAGGGATGGCATTGAAAGTATAGATTGTTCTGGGTAGCATAGACTTTTTAACAATGTTTATTCTTCCAGTCCCTGAACGTGGAATGTTTTTCTGTCTTTTTGTGTCTTTCTCTGTTTCTTTAATAAGTGTACTGTAGTTTCTAGAGTACAGATCCTTTACCTATTTCATTAGATTTATTCCCAGGTATCTTATGATTTTTAGTGAGATTGTAAATGGAATCAATTCCCTAATTTCTCTTTCTATAGTTACATTGTTAGTGTATAGAAAAGCAACTTATTTCTGTGCATTGATTTTGTATTCTGCCACATTACTGAATTGCTGCATGAGTTCTAGTAATTTGGGGGTGAAGTGTTTCGGGTTTTCCACATAAACTATCATTACATCTGCGAAGAGGGGGATTTTGACTTCTTCTCTGCCAATTTGAATACTTTTATTTCTCTTTTTTTTGTCTTATTGCTGATGCTAGGACTTCTAGTACTATGTTGAACAGCACAACCTCCAGCAGTGGTGCATGTCCACAGCAACTCTCCCAGGATTCAAACTCTGGGCTGGGTCATGCCCCTGCCCTTTCTGTTTCTAAAACCACGAGTCATCCCAGGGTCACGTGCATGCACGTGCAGCTCCTGGATCTTGTCTGAGGTTTTCTCTAAAGCCTTTTCCCTTTTGCTATTGCTTTGAAAGTTTGTGCCTGGCCCCAATGTGGAATGATTTGTGCTCTGATATTATATCACCTTCCCAAAGCCAGCTTATGGCAACTCCCTCCCCCCTTCTCTTTATCTTCTGATATCTTCCTGCAGAAACATGACTCCACCCTTAATATCACATAACCACCAGAGATTTTTCTGCTTGTAAAGATCCAAATATATATTCTTACATCTCAGGGTAATTTTGTGGGTGTTCAGAATGGTTTGGTAGATATCTAGCTAAATTCAGGTGACCAGGTGAAATAAGGTCTCCTACTCCTTTGCTATCTTGCCTCTACCTGAAAGCTTATATTCCAATATTAATTCAGTCTAAAATCAAAGCCAAATGTATTGTCTATGTCAGAGGGCTGGATTATATATAATCACCAAGCCTACTATAAAGAGCACACTGACCTAGCAGAGCTACTGAAAACAGTTAACAATACTTAATAACTTTCTACCCATTTCAGTATTCCAAATGTCTTTCCCATTTACTCTCATAAAATATGATGTTTAATTTATCCTTCCTAATCCATATTTGACCACAATCATCAGCAGATAAACTATGGGCTTCACACCCCAATGCGTAAATTTCTAATTAGAATATAAACTGATTCCACACTGTCCTTTTCTAATGCTCTTGACCCCACCTACTCCAAAAAGGCCATATTTCTGTGTTGAGTAACATAAGGAAGAAGGAAAAAGATGAAATAAAAGGGGCAAAATCCAAAGAAAATAGTGGTTTAAATAAAATATGTGATGATGGTGTGGGGTGCTATAAAGTCTTTATTGCCACTTATTTGGGAAGACCAGCATAACTTATGCCTAGTGCTGCCACTTATAAGTAATGTGTTCACTGCAAACTCACTGCAGTAAAAACTTCAAATATCTCCACCATCACATATAATACATATACACATACACATACACATATACATATACCAATAATTTAGTAACTTTTCCAGCTGCTTTCCTCTGGGATAGACTGTATTTCTTTTTTTTTAAGATTTTATTTATTTGTTTGACAGACAGAGATCACAAGTAGGCAGAGAGTCAGGCAGAGAAAGAGGAGGAAGCATGCCCCATGCAGCGCAAAGAGCCCGATGCAGGGCTCAACCCCAGGACCCTGGGATCATGACCTGAGCCGAAGGCAGAGGCTTTAACCCACTGAGCCACCCAGGTGCCCCTAGACTATATTTCTTGATGCCCCTTCTTAACAGAACAAATTCATTTTTAGCAGTATGTGGCTTTTTAAACATAGAGCTCTGATCATTTTTTAAATAGGGCTGCAACAATTAATTTACCATATCTGACACTGAGTGTCTACCACAATAAATACTTGGGATGAATCTTCCCCATGTTAGGTACTGCTAAATAAGTCAATGGTTTCTCTCATCCTGGTGAATAAAGATAAGTTTCACCTTAATTGAGTAATTTGGACCTATTGCCTCAACCCTGCCAATTCTAGGAATCATGAAAGATCACAGTGATGAGGAGCCTTAGATCCTAACTAGCGATTTTTAAACTGCATTCCAATGAGCCTAAAAACCGATATATAGTTGGAACTGGTTTGATGAAATGGGGATAGCTTCAATCAGAACAGCTCCATTTTAATCTCTTCTATATGTAGGAGTTCTATATAAGATTTATTTGGAGAAAAATTTATGCTGAGAAAATGTACACATGAGTATACACACATATAAACAAGCCACGTTTCAAGTTACTAATCTGAAACAATATTTCCACTCCCCATTTTAAAGGTAAAAGAAACAGATCCCTAGAAAGGTTAAATAATGAACTTACAATCACACAGACATCTGGAGGTACAATTAGGACCAGTGCAGTTAAGTCCCCTAAATCCCAATTTGTTGTTCATTCTACGGTACACCAATGAACTGTATAATTGTAATCAATGTTGTTTACGACATAAGCAGTGTTGGAGTTGGGTCCAATACTGTATGTGAGATAAACTATATTTGACATAAAATAGTTTTAGACATAATATAGCTTGCTAGTGTAATCACAGTTTGGTCATCTTTTCCATGAATGAAGAGGAAGGTACGTGCTAACAAAGAAATCTTCCAACTTACAGGAGATCTTTCAAGAAAACATGTTATCCCTGAGAGTGAAAGAATGAATATAAGGAATGACCCTATTTAAATAAATTATTACCAAATCCCTTCAATTCACTAACTATGTCTCAGCTTGAAAAGAAGTCTCTTTATAGAACTCTAAACCCCACACATGCCACTTGTCAAGAAAAGAATCTATCCTTTGCACATTTATTTTTCTCTTTTGCTTGTTGAACCCCAAATGAACTCAGACTATAGAGCCTGCTTCATCTCATGTATACTTAGAAGATCATTGCATGTGGTGAAGAAGGAGATAACAGTTCTATATCTCCTGGTTCTATGCATGATACCTGTGAAACAATTTCACTGCCAAAAGGCAGAGTTTACTTTGAATGGAAACTTTACTCTTAAAAATGCATTTTCTTAAAAATATGCTTAGATTGACATTAACTACTAGAATTATACAATGTCATTGTGGAAAAACACAAGCTTCTTTTTACATATAAAGTCAAATGTAATATAGGAAAACACTCTGATAAGGGAATTTAGAAACATAGTTGAACATGGACTATTTAATGATGGTCACATTTTAGTTGGTTTCACAAATAACACCTAGTTGTTTGTATGAACATGGTCAAATGCCAAAAGGCAGAGCTCAGTCTGGACCTTCTAAAGGAATTTCAGATTGTTTGCTTATAAGAATTATTTTAAACCTATCTCAATTTCTACCTGAGCTCAAAAAGCTCTATTCATTGTTGTTCTGTATGACCTTGGAACTGATTGCCTTTCTCTCTCTTGTGGTATTGCCCAAGTGTACAAACATCTGCCCCAACACCAAAAGGAGCATTCAGCCTCTCTCCTTTTTTTCATCAATTCTATTACAACTTCTATCCACAGGAAGAACTAAGCCCTAGGCTATACACTTCATGAATCATTCCCAATCCCTATTTATTCAATTACTGCAAAGGGTAACCTGGATTTAGATGAACTATCTGGTTCAGCTCTCCACACTGATCAGAATCACAGCTAACTAGCAGATGTCTACAAACCCTTTAGACTGCACAAATAGAGTACAAAAAGCATACCATAAGGAGCTGATTTTGTGGGTCTTCCCTTTATGTAAAGCTACTTGTTCAATGTCCATAATATGCAGTTGCTCTTTTAGTTTATACAACATGGAATGAAATGAATATATGGTGCACATTATAATGGATTGAAGAAGGTTTTGAAAACCTTGTGGACAATAGAACCGTGGATTTTTAAAGGAGGTTAAGATGGATGGGGGATGCCCAGCTGCCTTAAAGCTGATCACTAAAGATAAAGGAGAATGACCATTCTACTCTAAAGTTGTCCCAGCATATTTCCACCAGAAGTATATCCTAAATTTGAAGGGAAGGAGGGCTGGTGGGCAGATTCATTTTTTGTTTTGTGTAAATAGAACCCTAGGAGGATTTCTACCTTAATATTATGCTTAAACTGAATTTTTTTCTTTAAACATCTAAGATGGGGGAAAAGCATTAAAAAGATTAACAAACAGTCAGAATGCTAAAGAATATTACAAAATTAATCAAATGGATAAAAATATCATCCTTACCAGTGTTCTAATAGGAATATGAAATTCACTTAACTAACTGAAAAATTTTGGCTTGTATTAAGTGGCTGAATATATGGAAGCCTTGGCTCTGAAAGTCACCGTTTTGATCTGCAAATTGGAAAAAGTGTGCATCAAGACACTTCATCTCCCATATAATAGGCTGTAAATTATTTGCATGACATCTTCTTTACATTAGAACACATGGGCCTGTACCAGGTTGGTGTAATGTATAGACCATTTAAGTGACAATAGTCATAAGTTACAGCTGGAAAGTTCTATTCTGATCAGCCATTGTACTCCATTTTTGACCACTTTTAAATATGAAAAACCACCACCAAATATCAAAAATGGCTTCTTGGACTATCAGCTCTGATCTACGGGATTTGTTCTGTTGTAGTTCACTTGTTTCAAGAGCACGTCTTTCATTTGTTACATGTTACCAAGACTGAGACTTCACTGAATAATTGATGAGAGAAGAAAACTGCGAGTTAACTTGTACTCAGTCATTATGGCTTTGAGACAACCTTTGTCAAAACTAACTACAGAATTAGTCAATAAGCATACAAACTAAATGACATAAGAGGCAATTTATGAAAAGGTCTGTCCACATGACCAATGATATTTAAGGATCAAGCACTGACCTTTCAATTATGACCACTGCAGCAGCTTTTAATTATACAAATGTAAGGAAAAGAACAATCTTCAAAGTAGTGTGTGTGTGTGTGTGTGTGTGTGTGTGTGTCTATCATTAGGGTACTTTAAATGTTTCTGATCTTAGGAAAGAACAGATGAAGACTTTAGAAAAAAAATTATAAAAACCAAAATAGCATTCATTGTGTACTTATCATGTGCCAACCCCTGTGTATGGAGTCACTCCTTTAATAGTCCTATCAGTCTTATAAACTAAATATTGTTATAATCATGAAATCTCACCCAATCTACATTGGTAATTCCCAAGCCAGAAATCAATCTTTCTATGTATAGATGAACTCAAGATGTGCAATTGAACATTTTGGCTTCTGTTACTTGAAATATGAGTGACAAAAAGATGTGGCTGGTCAGTATTAGTACTATATCTTCCATTAAATAAGTGGGAGACCTATCTAGGTAGGCAATAAAGGGGTTATGTTCAGAGAGGTTGGCTAAGGTGGGGAGCAGCAAGCAGGTCATAAATGGCTAAGTAATCAGACAAGATTCAGAGTCCATAAAGTTAAAGGACACAAAAAACTCAGCATTAATGAGCAGATTTGAACTTTAACCCTAGACAGAGATTATTTGTTCTCTGCTCTATTTTATACTTCCTAATGTATAGTAAGAGCCTTAAGCCCATAACTAGTAATCATTTCTAGAAAGAAGCCAAATCAGTTTAGTTGAATTCTGCCCCAAGGAAAAAAAAAAAAAGTGAGGCAGATGTGCTAAAATTATCTCTCAGCTTCAAGTAAATATACCTTTTACCACCACTTCTCTCCCATCTTCACTCGTACTTTGCCTGGCACATTGTAATTCAGCAGTAACTTCTTCCCTCTCTTTTCCTTCTTTAATCCTAGTAAGGCATTCAGGGGAAATAGAAAATATATTTTCTGAACTCAAGGACTTAAAAGTCTAGATAAACAGAAAAATTATGGTCAAATAAAACCAGTAAAATGGCACTAAGAAACATATACTATGTCATGTAAAATAAATGTACATAAGCACTAATGTGCAAAAGAAGTGATCAGAGAAACCTAATGAACATTTCATACAAAAGGGCATAGTTTGTATATCATGAATTTCTGAATTTCTGAAATGTTTTCAATAACTAGTTTCTCTCTGTGAGCAGGTATCAATATATGTAGTACAATTACAGCATATTACATTATACTGTTAAAACAAACAATATTTTCAACCATGAGTTCTTGATAAGTCAACACATTTTTACAAAAATCAGTGAGGCTCACAAAAGTATATTTTGGGCAGAGAAAAAGAAAGTAGTTGAGATGAGGATAAAGTATCTATAAGCAACCAATGGAATAAAACACTTGCAAATATTTTATCTGATAAGGGATTAATATCCGAAATACATAAATAACTCAATAACAAAAAATGAATAATCTAATTAAAATGGGCAAAAGACATGAATAGAAATTTTTCCAAAGAAGTTATTCAAATGGCCAGCAGGTATATGAAAAGGTCCTCAACATCACTAATCAATAGAGAAGCAAATCAAACCATAATGAGATATAACCTCATGCCATTTAGACTGGCTATAATCCAAAAAGAGAAGAGATAATGAATCCGGTCTAGGATGTGAAGAAAAGGGAGCCCTTGTGTACTGTTGTTAGAAATGGAAATTAGTGTGGAAAATAGTATGGCAGTTCCTCAAAAATTAAAAATAGAACTACCATATGATCCAGTAATTTCACTTCTGGATATATATCTGAAAGAAAGAAAATCACTGTCAAAGAGGTATTTGCACCCTCATGTTCACTGAAGTATTATTATTCACAATAGCTGAGACAGGGAATAATCTAACTGCCCCTGGATAAAGATGAATGGATAAATAAAACAATGGAATGCAATTCAGCCATAAAAAGGAAATCCTGACATTTGCAAAAACATGGATAGAACTTGAGGGCATTATATTAAATAAAATAATTCAGACAGAGTAAAAGAAATACTGTATGATCTCTCTTATATGTAGAATCTTAAAAAAGCAAATTCGTAGAGAGAGAGATTAGATTTGTAGTTGTCAGAGGCAGGGATGGAGGGTAGGGGAATTGAGCAAAGGTTGTCAAAAGGTACAAAAATCTGGTTATAAGATAAATAAACACTGGGAATATGATGTATAACCTGATGCTATATGATATATCTATATATATAGATATATCTATCTATCTATATATATATATATATACATATTTGAAAGTTGTTAAAAGAGTAAATCCTAAAAGCTCTCATCACAAGCAAAAAGAATTTGTGATTATTTAAGGTAATAGATGTTAACAATATGAGGTGATTATTTTACAATATATATGTGTATCAAGAGAGCATGCTGTGCTGTATGTCAATTTATCTCAATAAAACTGAGAAAAGAATAAATTATCCTCCAGAAAAGTTATAAAAAAGATAATGAGAATACATACTTACTCAGAATTATCTTCTATACTTGGCAGTACACCTGATCATTATTATCTTTGCCCCATGGTATACTTGGTAGAATCCCATCTATAATCACAAAGTCATGACAGCCTAATCAAATTCAAGCTAGGTCTACTTTCACCCTTGGTTGCCTAGAGGTTGAAGTCTCCTACTCAGATGATCCATATTGGATTGTCACTATCATCTTATTCAGTGACAGGGATGAGCTTATCCTTGAGCTGTTTGACTTGCAATTACTGAGGCACTTTAACAAGAGAGTCATGTCACAAAATTATATCAGGAAAAAAATTACATCAGGTTGTTAAATGAATGTAACCATTTTCATATCAATTTCAGCAACCATAGGTTTTACCAAAGTTGAATTATATCCTATTTTCCCCACTTGAAATCCAAAATAGTTACATGGTTCTGTCAGATTAACTGACCTCATTCATTTTTGTTTTTATGGTTTTTTTTTAATTGTTTCCCCCATACAGGCCATTAGACTTAGCTGTTTCAGAGTACAATGATCAAAATGTTTGTCTAAATATTGGTCACACACAAAATTTTGCATTCATTTATTCTTTTTCAGACACTGAATTAAATAGATTTAAAAATTTACATATAGTATATGTTTTCATATATATTACATACATACATACATACATATAAAAGTTTTTTATGGCCATAATTATAAGTTTCTCATAATATTCCTGGGCGCTAAAACAATAATTTCTAAACCAGTATTAAACTATTTGAATACGTTAACTGAAGAAGATGATTTTAAAAGAGAGATTTACAACTACATTTTCTGAAGCATCTCTATTATAGAAGTACAAAATAAAATTATATATACTATTTAAAAGAGGAAATTATTTTCCTAGATTTTTTTTTATTTTGGGGTGTGTGTGTGTGTGTGTGTGTGTGTGTGTGTGTGTGTGTGAAATGATGTTTTCAGAGAGGTCTACTGTCTAATCTGTATATCCAAGGCTAGTTTTTAGCCAATCAATCAATTTTGACCTTCTATTCAGGCCTAAATTTTTCCATTCCTTTCATCTCATCTGAAAAATATCAAGAGAAAGCCAGGTCCTCAGGAAAGAGGAGACAATGTATATGCAAAGAACTATCTTTTTGTAGGTGTACAAAAGGTGTTGATGTAACAAATTGCTACTGTTTAAGCCCATCAGTTCAAAACAAGCTTTTCAAAAACTTGCCAACATGATTCAAATGACCCACATTGTTGGATACCTGCAAAAAGAAAGAAAACTTGACAAACATTAGAGCTGCAGCCTGCTTGCATTGGATATGAGCTCAGTCTTTCCTAATGGGTGGGATTAAACTACTACTTCCTTAAAAAAATGCTTCTTTGCTCACAGGTTTATAACCCCTGGCAGAGGGCTTAGGCAGAAGGAAGAAGGCAATTCAGAATTTTGTAGGGAAATTTATGAAACATCCCAGTTGTGTAGGCAGTAGGTAGATTTTATGTGACCCATTTCATCTTTACTAAAAGTATACTTCTGAATCTCCAGATTGTTCTGTTTTCCTTAGGATTTTTAATTTAACAAAAAACAAAGCATGAACTCTTGGTTTGGCCAGTGTTGCCTTGACAAGTTGTTTCACTTAACAAATTAAGGCTGTGGAAAGTTACATTATGTTTTGGAGAGTTTGTAAAGAACAAATAAATAAAATATTTTAAAAATAAATAAATAAAATGAACTGTCAACCTCAAAGCAAGATATAAGCTTAGCAAACACTGAGTGCCTGATCTCTCATGACAAGCTTCCAAAAGTCACTGGCTTGGCCAACATGTTTGGCTACCCATATTGGTGGGTATCTATTGGAATCACTCATTTTAAATTTAAAAGATCCCATAAGAAACTGAACAAATTTATACAAAGTTACGTATAAGAGAAAAACATTCCTGGATACCCCTTTCCTGCCTACTTTGGACTCAGCAGCTCCCTCAAGGTTTCTATGCAGATCAAATGCTACTCCTTTGTTTCCAGACAGGCTTGAAAAACTATGCCACTAACCTTCAAGGAGGAGAAATGGACAAGAGCTTGGCTGCCACCACAAACAAATAGGGTTAATTCTTCACCATCATCATTGTTATCACACAAAGCACTGGTTTACTGCCTTTTCCTCCACAGCAATAAAAAGATGGATAGAAAGCCAAGATTATGGGTTTAGCCTTTTATGGGTCAAATAGCTTTTGAAAAAGCCTTAGCTGTAAGCTAAGCTGTTCCTAGACCCTGACCATATGTCTCTTATTCATGTGATGCTAACTTCAAAAAGTCCTAGTCATAGGATGGCCCACTGTCAGGACAGAAGGAGCACATTTCAATAAATGAATAATGGCACACCTTTACCTCAAAAGGAAATAAAATAAACATTAATATTTGCTGAACACATACAATATTCCAAGCTCTAGCCTAGATACTTACTGCTCTTATCATAATTCCTCCCCCAAAACTGACATGTTACATATTTTATTAACTCTATTTTTATAAGAAAATTATAAGTTGGAGGAGGGGCAAGATAGCAGAAAAGTAGGAGATGGAGACTCTGTTCCAACCAGTCACCTAAAGTGAGCTAATTATCTACCAGATGGAGATCCTGTTCCAACCAGTCACCTAAAGTGAGCTAATTAAAGTGGACACCCATGGAATCAGCCCGAGATGTAGGATTATACACTTCTGGATCCCTGATGGGGCAGAGAGTGACAGAGAACTAGAATATATGGTTGAGCAAATCGTAGCTGAGAATTTCCCTAATCTGGGAAATGAAACAAGTGTTCTTGTCCTACAGGCAGAGAGGACACCTCCCCCACCCCCATCAAGGAGGGCAGAGAGACATCCCAGCATGTGATAGTGAAACTTGCAAATCTTAAAATCAGGGAAAACATCTTAAGAAAAATTAGGGCCAAGAGATTTCTTACTTACAGAGGAAGGTCCATCAGAATAACATCAGACCTGTCCACAGAAATCTGGCAAGCCAGAAAGGCCTGGCAAGATGCATTCAGGGCACTAAATGAAAAGAACATGCAGCCAAGAATACTTTATCCAGCAAGGCTGACATTCAAAATGGATAGAGAGATGAAGAGCTTCCAAGACTGGCAAGGTTTAAAACAGTATGTGACCACCAAGCTGGCACTACAAGAAATATTAAGGGGGGGGTCTACAAAAGAAGAAAGAACCCAAGAGTGACACAGAACAGAAATTTACAGATACAATCTATAGAAACAAGAACTTCACAGACAACATGATGTCAATAAAAAAAAAAACTATCTTTCAAAAATCACCCTGAATGTGACCAGCCTAAAAGCTCCCATAAAATGGCACAGGGTTGCAGATTGGATAAAATGACAGGACCAATCCACACGTTGTCTACAAGAGACCCATTTTGAACCTAAGGATACATCCAGACTCAAAGTGAAGGGATGGAGAAACATCTTTTATACCAATGGGCCATGAAAGAAAGCTGGGGTAGAAATTCTCCTATCAGATAAACTAGATTTTAAACTAAAGACTGTAGTCAGAGATACAGAAGGACACTACATCATTCATTTTTTAAAATTTATTTAATTTCTTTTCAGTGTTCCAGAATTCATTATTTATGCATCACACCCAGTGTTCCATGCAATACGTGCCCTCCATAAAACCCACCATCTGGATCCCCCAACCTCCCACCCCCACCCCTTCAAAACCCTCAGAATGTTTTCTAGAGTCCATAGTCTCTCATGGTTCAACTCCCCTTCCAACTCCCCTCAACTCTCTTCTCTTCTACATCTCCTCATGTCCTCCATGTTTTTTGTTATGCTCCACAAATAAGTGAAACCATATGCTAATTGACTCTCTCTGCTTGACTTATTTCACTCAGCATAATCTCTTCCAGTCCTATCCATGTTGATACAAAAGTTGGGTATTCATCCTTTCTGATGGAGGCATAATACTCCATAGTGTATATGGACCACGTCTTCGTTATCCATTTGTCCATTGAAGGGCATCTTGGTTCTTTCCACAGTTTGGTGACTGTGGCCATTGCTGCTATGAACACTGGGGTGCAGATGGCCCTTCTTTTCACTACACCTGTATCTTTGGGGTGAATACCCAGTAATGCTATTGCAGGGTCATAGGGAAGCTCTATTTTTCATTTCTTAAGGAATCTCCACACTGTTTTCCAAAGTGGTTGAACGGACATGCATTCCCACCAACAATGTAAGAGTGTCCCCCTTTCTCCACATCCTCTCCAACACACGTTGTTTCCTCTCTTGCTAATTTTGGCCATTCTAACTGAGGATGATATTCGCTGTGGGTTTTTCATAGATATCTCAATGTGGTATCTCAATGTGGTTTTAATTTTAATCTCCCTGATGGCTAGTGATGATGAACATTTTTTCATGTGCCTGATAGCCATTTGTATGTCTTCATTGGAGAAGTGTCTTCATGACTTCTGCCCATTTTTGACATGATTATCTGTTTTGTGTGTGTTGAATTTGAGAAATTCTTTATAGATCCTGGATATCAGCCTTTTGTCTGTACTGTCATTTGCAAATATCTTCTCCCATTCTGTGGGTTGCCTCTTTGTTTTTTTGACTGTTTCCTTTGCTGTACAGAAGCTTTTGATCTTCATGAAGTCCCAAAACTTCATTTTTGCTTTTGTTTCCTTTGCCTTTGGAGACATATCATGAACGAAGTTGCTGTGGCTGATATCGAAGAGGTTATTGCCTATGTTCTCCTTAACGATTCTGATGGATTCCTGTCTCACATTGAGGTCTTTTATCCATTTCGAGTTTATCTTTGTGTACAGTGTAAGAGAATGGTGGAGTTTCATTCTTCTACATATAGCTGTCCAATTTTCCCAGCACCATTTATTGAAGAGACTATCTTTTCCATTGGATATTTTTTAGTGCATTGTCGAAGATTATTTGACCATAGAGTTGAGGGTCCATATCTGGGCTCTCTACTCTGTTCCACTGGTCTATGTGTCTGTTTTTATGCCAGTGCCATGCAGTCTTGGTAATCACAGCTTTGTAGTAAAGCTTGAAATCAGGTAACATGATGCCGCCAGTTTTGTTTTTCTTCTTCAGCATTTCCTTAGCAATCCAGGGTCTCTTCTGATTCCATAGAAATTTTAGGATTATTTGCTCCAGCTCTTTGAAAAATACCGGTGGAATTTTGATCGGAATGGCATTAAAAGTATAGATTTCTCTAGGCAGTATAGACATTTTAACAATGTTTATTCTTCTGATCCAAGAGCATGGAATGGTCTTCCATCTTTTTGTGTCTTCTTTGATTTATTTTATGAGTGTTCTGTAGTTCCTCAAGTACAGATCCTTTACCTTTTGGTTAGGTTTATTCCCAGGTATCTTATAGTTCTCGATGCTATAGTAAATGGAATGAATTCTCTAATTTACCTTTCTGTGTTTTCATTGTTAGTGTATAAGAAACCAACTGATTTCTGTACATTGACTTTGTATCCTGCCACATTACTGAATTGCTGTATGAGTTCTAGTTGTTTAGGGATGGAGTCTTTTGGGTTTTCCATATAAAGTATCATGTCATCTGGGAAGAGAGAGAGTTTGACTTCTTCATTGCCAATTTGGATACCTTTTATTTCTCTCTGTTGTCTGATTGCTGTAGCTAGGACTTATAATACTATGTTGAACAAGAGTGGTAAGAGTGGGCATCCTTGTGTTCCTGATCTCAACGGGAAGGGAAGGCTGTGAACTTTTTCCCATTGAGGATAATATTCACTGTGGGTTTTTCATAGATAGATTTTATGAAGTTCAGGAATGTTCCCTCTATCCCTATACTTTGAAGTGTTTTAGTCAGGAACGGATGCTGGATTTTGTCATATGCTTTTTCTGCATCACTTGAGAGGACCATGTGGTTCTTCTCTCTTCTCTTATTGATTTTTTCTATCACATTGATTGATTTGTGAATGTTGAACCATCCTTGAAACCCAGGGATGAATCCCACCTGGTCATGGTGGATAATCTTTTTAATGAGCTGTTGGATCCTATTTGCTAGGATCTTGTTGAGAATCTTAGCATCCATATTCATCAGTGATAATGGTCTGAAATTCTCCTTTTTAGTGGGGTCTTTGCCTGGTTTGGGTATCAGGGAAATGTTGGCTTCATAAAAGAGTCTGGAAGTTTTCCTTCTGCTTCAATTCTTTGAAACATCTTCAGGAGAACAGGTGTTATTTCTTCTTTGAACGTCTGGAAGAATTCCCCAGGGAATTTGTCAGGTCCTGGGCTCTTGTGTTTTGGGAGGTTTTTGATCACTGCTTCAATCTCATTACTAGATATCAGTCTATTCAGATTGTCAATTTCTTCCTGGTTTAATTTTGGAAGTTTATAGTTTTCCAGGAATGCATCCATTTCATCTAGGTTGCTTAACTTATTGGCATATAACTGTTGATAATAACTTCTGATGATTGTTTCTATTTCCTTGGTGTTAGTTGTGATCTCTCCCTTTTCATTCATAATTTTATTAATTTGGGCCTTCTCTCTTTTCTTCTGGATTAGTGTGGCCAGTGGTTCTTCGATCTTATTGATTCTTTCAAAAAACCAGCTTTTAGTTTCATTGGAAGGTTCTACTGTATCTCTAGTTTCTATCTCATTGATCTCTGCTCTAATCTTGATTATTTCCCTTCTTATTGTGGAGTTGGCTTAATTTGTTGTTGAATCTCCAGTTCTTTAAGGTGTAGAGAAAGCTGGTGTATTCTGGATTCTTCAATTTTCTTTTGTGAGGGAGGCTTGGATGGGCATATATTTCCCCCTTAGGACTGCCTTTGCTGTATCCCATAGGTTTTGGGCCAACGTGTCTTCATTTTCATTGGTTTCCATTAATTGTTTAAGTTCTTCTTTGATCTCTTGGTTGATCCAAGCATTATTTAGTAAGGCGGTCTTTAGCTTCCAGGTGTTTGAGTTCCTTCCAAACTTTTCCTTGTGATTGAGCTCCAGTTTCAAAGCACTTGATCTGAGAATATGCAGGGAATAATCTCAATCTTTTGGTATCAATTGAGCCCTGATTTGTGACCCAGTATGTGGTCTATTCTAGAGAAGGTTCCATGTGCACTTGAGAAGAATGAGTATTCTGTTGTTTTAGTGTGGAATGTTCTGTATATATCTATGAGGTCCATCTGGTCCAGTGTGTCATTCAATGCTCTTGTTTCTTTATTGATTTTCTGCGTGGATGATCTATTACTGAGAGTGGTGTGTTAAGATCTCCTACTATTAATGTATTCATATCAATATGACTCTTTATCTTGATTAACAGTTTTCTTATGTAATTGGCTGCTCCCATATTGGGGGCATAAATATTTACAGTTGTTAGATCTTCTTGGTGGGTGGTCCCTTTAAGAGTTATGTAGTGTCCTTCTGTATCTCTGACTATAGTCTTTAGTTTGAAATCTAATTTATCTGATATGAGAATCACTACCACAGCTTTCTTTTGAGGCCCACTGGCATGAAAAATGATTCTCCATCCCTTCACTTTCAGTCTGGGTGTATCCTTAGGTTCAAAATGGGTCTCTTGTAGACAACATATGGATGGGTCCTGCCATTTAATCCAATCTGCAACTCTGTGTCATTTTATGGGTGCATTTAGGCCATTCACATTGAGAGTGATTACTGAGGATACGTTTTTATTGACAACGTGTTATCTTTGAAATCTTTCTTTCTATAGATTGTCTTCACATATTTCTGTTCAATGATATTCTTGGGATTTTCCCTCTTTTATAGAACCCCCCTTAATATTTCCTGCAGTGTTGGCTTGGTGGTCACACACTCTTTTAAACCTATAGCCATTAGTTCTGTTGCAGAAGGCCCAGCCTCTGAATTTTTCTTCTGTTGGGCATTCCTCTTCCTAGTCATTTTGTTGAGAGATGGCTGAATGGATGTAGCTGAATGTATGGACCATGGTGCAGGCAAGGTGCACCCTGGAACACTTCTGAGCAATCAACAGTCCCCTCCCAAACTAAAGAAAAAAGAAAGTAAAAAAAGAAAAAAAAAAGAGAGAGAGAGAGAGAGAAACAGGAAAAAAAAAAGCAAGATAAAATAAAAGAGAAGGCCCAGCCCAAATGGGCCCCAAGGTAAGATTTATGAAGTATACAAACAAAAACAAACAAAAAGACTGATAAAAGTAGATGACAAGAGAAAAAATAAATATATAAAAACAAAACAAAACAAACAAAAAAAAAAGAACATCATCAAAAAGAACCCCAAGTATAAGATTTATATACTACTAGGACAAAAACAAATACACAGAAACACTGGCGGGAGAAAAAGATAGGAGAGTGGTTATAAATTCTCAGTGTGGGCGAGGAAGATTATTTTGATTCTTCCTGGATGTATCTTGATATCTTTGTTAAAGAACTCAACTTTCCTAAGATAAAGGGGGATTAAAAACTGGTTTATCTATAGGGGTAGCGTTGATTGGGGAAAAAAGGGATTACCTTGAAGTTTAACTCTATATGAATATTAAAAAATAAAAATATAAAAAGAATAAACTAAACTGAAATAAAATTTTAAAAAAATTAAAAAATAGAAAAGTAAAAGAAAAACAGGTATATGTATCAAAAAGTTCAGGTTAAAAGGTTATTATGGAATATGATGTACTGGACATCTTACTGTGATGGTAAATAGGTTAAAAAATTATCTATAAAAAAATGAACCAGAATAGTGGGGACAAATTAAAAATAAAAGTTGTATCTATGAAGTAGTGGTGGTTGTTCCCTGTCTTTTGTTGTTGTTGTTGTTGCTCCTGCTGTTGGTGGTGGTGGTGGTTTTCTGGGGGAGGGGCCTGCCAAGTGGTTTTTCAGGCACTGTTTCCTGAATTAAGTCCTCCTGCCCCCATCAAGGGGGTGGGCTCTGAGGAAACCTGTTTTTCAGGCTTTTGTTCTCTGGAGGTTTTTTTTGTTTGTTTGTTTGTTTGTTTTCTCTGGCCTTGGCAGCTTCTGATGGTTTTTGGAGGTTTAGAGGAAAGCAAACTGCCCCCAGACCTCCCTCTCAGAGAGAAGCCTCAGTCTGTTCCCCTCTGGGTGCTCCAGAGCACATAAATTCCCCCCTGGCCGCTGGCAGAGCATGTTCCCAGTCATGGTCTCTGGGGACACAGAAACTCCTGCTTGTACCCAAAAACACCATAGCCGATGCTGTCTGGGCAGCTCCAGACAGCCAGAGAGGTTCTAAGCAGTGATAGAGATTTTCATGTTGGACCGGGCTGGGAATGCTCAGATTTTCAAGTCCAGGAGAGCAATGGCTGGTGCCTGCATGCACCTCTCTCAAGGGGGGCGTGTGGGGCTTGACTCAGACTCTGGTGGCACTTCACCTGTGTGGAGAATGCAAAAGGCTGGGTTTCTTCAGGCTGGCGAGGCTCCCTGCCCCTTACAGGAGCCGCCACCCAGATGCTCTCAGGCACACTGGATGCCCAGGGACCAAGACCTGGTTTATTCTCCACACTCTCTCTGGCTCAGCACCAGGGGTGGCTGCCCTGGGTCCAGGGACTCAAGCCCCTGTCTCCAACCACCCTGATTCCCACAATCTCCCCCCACGATCCTTTACTCTCTTTGAGTGCCCCCAACCAGACTCCAAGTCAATGGTGGTCCCCAATCCCAGGGCACTCTCACATTGGGGTATCACTTTCCAATGGGTTGCTTCTGGTGGCTCTCTCCCCCTTTTATCTTCCAACATCAGTCTGATTTTCCCACTCCACTTTACCTGCCCACTGGTGTCTTCTGCCCCCATAGAGATCCAGAAGTGTATATTCTAATCTCAGGCTGATTTCATGGGTGATCAGAGTTCTTTGGTAAGTAATCAGCTCATTTTAGGGTACAGGTTGAAATGGCACCTCCTCCTACTTCTCCGCCATCTTGTCTCTCTGACACTATATCATTCTTAAAGGGTCTATACACCAAGAAGATCTAACAATTGTAAATATTTATGTCCCCAACATGAGAGCAGCCAACTACATAAAACAACTGTTAATCAAAACAAAGAGTCAAATTGATTTGAATACATTAATATTAGGAGATCTTAACATGCCACTCTCAGTAATAGATCATCCAAGCAGAAGATCAAAAATGAAACAAGAGCCTTGAATGACACATTGGACCAGATGGACCTCATAAATATATACAGAACATTCCACCCTAAAAGAACAGAATACTCATTCTTCTCCAGTGTGCATGGACCTTTTCCTGGAATAGACCATATACTGGGTCACAAATCAGGGCTGAACGGATACCAAAATATTAAGATTATTCCCTGAATATTCTCAGACCACAATGTTTTGAAACTGGAACTCAACCACAAGAAAGAGTTTGGAAGGAATTAAAATACTTGGAAGCTAAAGACCATTCTACTCAAGAATGTTTGGACCATCCAGGAAATCAAAGAAGAACTTAAACAATTCATGGAAATCAATGAGAATGAAGACATATCTGTCCAAAACCTAAGAGATATGGCAAAGGTGGTCCTAATGGGGAAATACATAGCCATCTAAGCCTCACTCAAAAAAAAAAAAATTTAAAAATCCCGAATACACCAGCTCTCTTTACACCTTAAAGAACTGGAAAATCAACAACAAATTAAGCCAACCCCAGGCACAAGAAGGGAAATAATCAAGATTAGAACAGAGATCAATGAGATAGAAGCTAGAGATACAGTAGAACACGTCAATGATACTAGAAGCTGTTTTTTGAAGCCAAACTAATCCAAAAGAAAAGAGAAAGGACCCAAATTAATAAAATTATGAATGAAATGGGAGAGATCATGACTAACACTAAGGAAATAGAAAGAATCATCAGAAATTATTATCAACAGTTATAGGCCACATTTTAAACAACCTAGAAGAAATGAATGCATTTCTGGAAACCTATAAACTCCCAAAACTAAACCAGGAAGAAATTGGCAACATAAATAGACCAATATCTAGTAACAAGATTGAAGCAGAGATCAAACCTCCCCCTCCAAAACAAGAGCCTAGGACCTGACATATTCCCTGAAGAGTTCCATCATATCTTCAAACAGGAAATAATACCTATTCTCCCGAAGCTGTTTCAGAAGGAAAACTTTCAGACTCTTTCTATGAAGCCAGCATTACCCTGATCCCCAAACCAGGCAAAGACACCATCAAAAAGGAGAATTTCAGACCAATATCCCTTATGAATACAGATGCCAAGATTCTCAACAAGATCCTAGCTAATAGGATCCAACAGTACCTTAAAAAGATTATCTACCATGACCAGGTGGGATTTATCCCTGAGAGGCAAGGGTAATTCAACATCCACAAATCAATCAATGTGATAGAATAAATCAATAAGAGAAGAACCACATGGTCCTCTCAAAGGATGCAGAAAAAAAGAATTCAACAAAATACAACATCAATTCCTGATTAAACCCTTCAAAGTATAGGAATAGAGGGAACATTAATCAACTTCATAAAATCTACCTATGAAAATCCCACAGTGAATATTATTCTCAAGTTGACAGCCTTCCCTTTGAGATCAGAGACACAACAAGGATGTCCACTTTCACCACTGTTGTTCAGCATAGTACTAGAAGTTCTAGCAACAGTAATCAGACAACAGGAAGAAATAAATGATATTCGAATTAACAAAGAAGAAGTCAAACTCTCTCTCTTTGCAGATGACATAATGCTTTTTATGGAAAACCCAAAAGACTCCACCCTAAAACTATTAGAACTCATACAGCAAATCACTATTGTGGCAGGATACAAAAGCAATGTACAGAAATCAGTTGTTTTCTTATACACTAAAAATGAAAATAGAGAAAGGGAAATTAGAGAATCGATTCACTTACTATAGCACCAAGAACCATAAGAACCATAAGATGCCTTGGAATAAATCAAGTAAAGGATCTATACTCAAGGAATTACAGAACACTCATGAGAGAACTTGAAGAAGACACAAAAAGATGGAAAAGCATTCCATGCTCATGAATCAGAAGAATAAATACTGCTAACATGTCTATACTGCCTAGAGCAATCTATACTTTCAATACAATCCCAATCAAAATTACACCTGCATTTTTCAAAGTGCTGGAACAAACAATCCTAAAATTTGTATGGAATCAGAAGAGACCCCTAATTGCTAAGGAAATGTTGAAAAAGAAAAACAAAGGTGGGAGTATCACATTGCCTGATATCAAGCTCTATTACAAAGCTGTGGTCACCAAGACAGCACAGTACTGGCACAAAAACAGACACATAGACCAGTGAAACAGAGTAGAGAGTCCAGATATGGACCTGAAACTCTGTGGTCAACTAATCTTCAACAAAATAGGAAAAAATATCTAGTGGAAAAAAGACAGTCTCTTCAATAAATGGTACTGGGAAACTTGGACAGCTATGTATAGAATGAAACTCGACCATTATCTTACAGCATAAATAAAGATAAATTCAAAATGGATAAAAGACCTCAATATGATGCATGAATCTATCAAAATCCTAGAGTAGAACATAGGGAGTAACCTTTTTGACATTGGGCGCAGCAACTTCTTTCTAGGCATTTCTCCAAGGACAAAGGAAACAAAAGTGAAAATGAACTTTTGGGACTTCATTAACATTAAAAAAATCTACACAGCAAAGGAAATAGCCAACGAAACAAAGAGGCAACCCATGGAATGGGAGGAGATATTCTCAAATGACACTACAGACAAAGGGCTGATATGCAAGATCTATAAAGAACTCCTCAAACTCAACACTAAAAAAACAGATAATCATGTCACAAAATGGTTAGAAGACATGGACAGACACTTCTCCAAACAAGACATACAAATGGCTAACAGACACATAAAAAAATGTTCACCATTAGCAGCCATCAGGGAGATTCAAATCAAAATCACATTGAGATATCACCTTACACCAGTTAGAATGGCCAAAATTAACAAGACAATAAACAAGTGTTAGAGAGGATATGGAGAAAGGGGAACCCTTTTACACTGTTGGTGGGAATGCAAATTGGTGCAACCACTTTTGAAAACAGTGTGGAGATTCCTTAAGAAATTAAAAATAGAGCTTTCCTATGACCCTGTAATTGCGCTACTGGGTATTTACCCCAAAGATACAGAGGTAGTGAAAGAAGGATCATGTATACCCCAATGTTCATACCAGCAATGGCCACGGTCACCAAACTATGGAGAGACCCAAGATACCCTTCAACAGATGAATGAATAAAAAAGATGTGGTCCATATATACAATGGAATATTATGCCTCCACCAGAAAGGATGAATACCCAACTTTTTTATCAACATGGACGGGACTGGAGGAGATTATGCTGAGTGAAATAAGTCAAGCAGAGAAAGTCAATTATCATATGGTTTCATTTACAGAAATAGAACAATCCTGGGTGCCCGGGTGGCTCAGTGGGTTAAGCCTCTGCCTTCGGCTCAGGTTGTGATCTCAGGGTCCTGGGATTGAGTCCCATATAGGGCTCTGCTCAGCAGGAAGCCTGCTTCCTCCTCCTCTCTCTCTCTCTCTCTCTCTCTCTCCCTCTCTCTCTCTGCACCGTGATCTCTCTCTGTCAAATAAATAAATAAAATCTTAAAAAAAAAGAAATAGAACAATCCTACAATTTTTAGAAACAATGGAAGACCCTAAACAGTCAAAGCAATCTTGAGAAAGAACAAAGCTGATCATGTTCCCTGATTTCAAACTATATTACAAAGATATATTAATCAAAACAGAATGATATTGGCATAAAAACAGATACATAGATCTATGGGACAGAAGAGACAACCCAGACATAAACCTATGTATATATGGTCAATTAATTTATCACAAAGAAAACAAGAATATCCAGTTGGGAAAGGATGGTCTCTTTAATAAATGGTGTTGGGAAAAGTGAAGAGTCACATGCCAATGAATAAAACCATGCCACTATCTTCCATCATACATGAACATTAACTAAAAATAAATAGAAGACTTGGATATAGCATCTGAAACCATAAAACTCCTAGCCAAAAATCAGCAGTAAGGTACTTGACATTTGTCTTGGCAATGAATTTCTGGATCTGACTCCAAAAGTAAAGACAAGAAAAGCAAAAATAAATAAGTGGGACTACATCAAACTAAAAAGCTTTTGGACACCAAAGGAAACCATGAACAAAATGAAAAGATGACTTACTAAGTGGGAGAAAATATATCTAATAAGGGGTTGATATCCAAATATATACAGAACTTATACAGCTCAATAGCAAAATCAAAACAAAAACCAAACACACACACACACACACACACACACACACACACACACAACCCAGCAACCACACATACACACACAAAAACAATCAATTCAATTAAAAATTACCACAGGATATGAGTAAATATTTTTTTCCAATGAAGATATATACATAGCCAACAGACACATGGAAAGATGCTCAGTAGCACTAATCAGGGAAATGCAAATCAAAACCACAATGAGATATTTCCTCACACCTGTTAAAATGGCTATTATCAAAAAGACAAATAACAAGTGTTTGCAAAAACATGCAGGAGAGGGGACCTTCATGCACTGTGGGGGGAATATAAATCAGTACAGCCACAATGGAAAACAATGTGGAGACTCCACAAAAAATTAAAAAGAGAACTACCATATGATCTAGCACTTCCACTTCTGGGTATTTATCTGAAAAAAATGAAAGCACTAATTCAAAAAGATATCTGCACCCCTATGTTCATCACATTATTTACAATAACCAAGATACAACTTACGTGACCACTGATAAATCAATGGTAAAGAAGATATGATACATACACAAACAAACCACAATGGAACACTATTCAGCCATAAAAGTGAAATCTTGCCATTTGCAACCATGAGTAGACCTTGAGAGAATTATACAACAAAAGAAAATAAACATTGCTGCTATGAACATTGGCTAAAGAAGTTGTGGTACCTATATACAATGAAATATTATTCAGCCATCAAAAAGGATTAATACCCACCATTTGCATCAACATGGACAGAACTGGAGGGGATTATGCTAAGTAAAGTAAATCAAACAGAGAAAGGCAAAATTACATGGTTTCACTTATATGTGGAACATAAGCAATAGCACAGAGGACCATGGGGGAAGAGAGGGAAATCTGAAGGGAGAGAAATCAGAAAGGAAGATGAACCATAAGAGACTATGGAACCTGGGGGAAAAGACTGAGGGTTTCAGAGCGGGGGGAGTGGGGGATGGGTAACAGGGTGATGGGTACTAAGGAGGCCCATGTTGTGATGAGCACTGGGTGTTATATCCAACTAATGAATCATTAAACACCACATCAAAAACTAATGGTGTACTATGCAGTGGCTAACTGAACATAATAATAATAAAAAAATAAAACAAACAAAATAAAATAAAAACCAAAGATCCAGAGAACAGAATGGCAGTTACCAGAGAGGAAGGGGGTTGGGGAATAGGAAAAATGGGTGAAGGAGGTCAGGAGGTACAAACTTCCAGTTACAAAATAATTAAATCAAAGGGATATAATGTACAGCATGGTGACTATAGTCAAATAATATTGTAGAACACATTTGAAAGTTTCTAAGAGAGTAAGTCCTAAAAGTTAATTTTGTATGCTAACATACTGAAACTAGACTTGTTGTGCTACTCATTTTGCAATGTATACAAATATTGAATAATAGTGTTATATACCTGAAACCAATATAATATTATAGGTCAAATATACCTGAATTTAAAAATTATAAAAAAGCATAAGAATTCTATTAGTGAACAGAAATATACATAGACAATCTATAGAAACAAGGACCTCACAAGCACCATGATGACAATAAAATCTTATCTTTCAAAAATCACTCTCAACATGAATGGCCTAAATACTCCCAAGAAATGGCACTGAGTTGTAGACTTGATATAAAGACAGGACCCATCCATATGCTGTCTACAAGAGACTCATTTTGAACTTAAAGATACATTCACACTAAAAGTGAAGGGATGGAGAACAATCTTTCATGTTAACAGAGCAAAAAAGAAAGCTCAGGTAGCAATTCTCATATCAGACAAATTAAATTTTAAGCTAAAGACTATATTCAGAGATACAGAAGAACACTACATCATTCTTAAAGGGGATATCTAACAAGAAGATCTAAGAATTGTAAATATCTATGCCACCATCATGGGAGCAGACAACTACATAAGCCAATTGTTAACCAAAATAAAGAGATATATTGATAAGACTACATTAATTTTAGGGGACCTTAACAGTCTGCTCTCAGCAATAGACAGATCATCCCATCAGAAAATCAACAAAGAAACAAGAACTTTGAATGACACACTGGACCAGAAGAACTTCATAGGTAAATACAGAACATTCCCCCTAAAACAACAGAATACTCATTCTTCTACAGTACACATGGAGTTTTCTCCAGAATAGACCACATGCAGGGTCACAAATCAGGTCTCAATTGATACCAAAAGACTGAGATTATTCCCTACATATTATCAGACCACAGTGCCTTGAAACTGGAACTCAATCACAAGAAAAAGTTTGGAAGGAATTCAAACACTTGGAAGCTAAAGACCAGTCTGCTCAAGAATGTTTAGGTCAACCAGGAAATAAAAGAAGAACTTAAACAATTCATAGAAACCAATGAGAATGAAAACACATCTGTCTGAAACCTATGGGATATGACAAAGGCAGTCCTAAGGGGGAAATGCATACCATCCAAGCCTCACTCAAATACCTAGAGAGATCCCTAATACACAAACTCTTTTTACACCATAAAGAACTGGAAAATCAACAACAAATTAAGCCAACCCCACACATAAGAAGGGAAATAATCAATATTAGAGCAGAGATCGATGAATTAGAAACCAGAAATACAGTAGAACACACCAATAAAACTAGAAGCTGGTTCTTTGAAAGAATTAATAAGATCAATAAACAACTGGCCAAACTTATCCAAAAGAAAAGAGAAAGGACTCAAATTAACAAAATTATGAATTAAAGGGGGGAGATCAGAACTAACACCACAGAAATAGTAACAATCACCAGAAATTATTATCAACAGCTATATGCCAAAATGTTCAGCAACATGGAAGAAATGGATGCCTTCCTGGAAACCTATAAACTTCCTGAAAACCTATAAACCTATAAACTTCTAAGACTGAAACAGGAAGAAAATGACAACATGAATAGACCAATATCTAGTAGTGAGATTGAAGCAGTGATCAAAACCTCCCAATAAACAAGAGTCCAGGACCTGATGGATTCCCTGGGGAATTCTACCAAGCATTCAAAAAAGAAATAATACCTATTCTCCTGAAGCTGTTTCAAAAACATAGAAACAGAAGGAAAACTTCCAGACTATTTCAATGATGCCAGCATTACCTTGATCCCCACACAAGGCAAAGACCCCATCAAAAAGGAGACTTTAAGACAAATATCCCTGATGAATATGGATGCCAACATTCTCAACAAGATCCTCGCTAACATGATCTAACAGTACCTTAAAAAGATTATCCACCACTACCAGGTGGGATTTAACCCGAGGCTGCAAGGGCGATTCAACATTCACAAACCAATCAATGTGATAGAACAAATTGGTAAGAGAAGGAAGAACCACATAGTCCTCTCAATTGATGCAGAAAAAGCTTTTGACAAAATACAGCATCCTTCCCTGATTTAAACTCTTTGGAATATTGGTATGGAGGGAACATGCCTCAATTTCATAAAATCCATCTATGAAAAATCCACAGTAAATATCATTCTCAATGGGTAAAAGCTGAGAGCCATCCATTGAGATCAGGAACACGACAAGGATGCCCACTCTCGCTACTATTGTTCAACATAGTACTAGAAGCCCTAGCAATAGCAATCAGAAAACAAAAAGAAGAAATAAAAGTTATTCAAATTGGCAAAGAAGAAGTCAAACTTTCTTTGCAGATAATATACATGGAAAACCCAGAAGATTCTACTCCCAAACTAAGAACTCATACAACAATTCAGTAACGTAGCAGTATACAAAATCAATGCAGAGAAATCAGTTGCTTTCTTATACACTAACAATGAAACTGTAGAAAGAGAAATTAGAGAATAGATTCCATTTACAATAGCACAAAAAACCATAAGATACCTTGGAATAAACCTAACCAAGGATGTAAAGGATCTATACTTGAAGAACCATAGAACACTCATGAAAGAAATTGAAGAAGACACAAAAAGATGGAAAAACATCCCATGCTCATGGATCAGAAAAATAAACATTGTTAAAATGTCTATGCCACCCAGAGCAATCTATACCCTCAACGTCATTCTGATCAAAATACCATTGGTATTTTTCAAAGCACTGGAACAAACAATCCTAAAATTTGTATGGAACCAGAAAAGACCCTGAATCGCCAAGGAAATGTTGAAAAACAAAAACAAGGCTGTGGGCATCACGTTGCCTGATTTCAAGCTATATTACAAAGCTGTTATCACTAAGCCAGCACAGTACTGGCACAAAAACAGACACACAGACCAATGGGACAGAGTAGAGAGACAAGATATGGATCCTCAACTCTATGGCAAAACAATCTTCAACAAAGCCAATAGCCAATAAAAATAGCCAATAAATAGCCAGAAAAAATAGCCAGTGGAAAAAAGATAGTCTTTTCAATAAACAGTGCTGGGGAAATTGGACAGCTATATACAGAAGGGTGAAACTGGACCATTCTCTTACATCATACACAAAGATAAACTCAAAATGGATAAAAGACCTCAATATGAGGCAGGAATCCATCAAAATCCTAGAAGGGAATGTAGGCAGTATCCTATTTGACATTGGCCACAGCAACTTCTTTCAAGACCCACCTCCAAATGCAAGGGAAACAAAAGCAAAAGTAAATTTTGGGGACTTCATCAAGATAAAAAGCTCTGCACAGCAAAGGAAATGGTCAACAAAAAAAAAGAGGCAACCCACAGAATGGGAGAAGATCTTCACAAATGACACTACAAATAAAGGGCTGATATCCAAGATCTTTAAAGAACTTCTCAAACTCAACACCCAAAAAAGAGATAATCCAATCAAAAAATGGGCAGAAGACATGAACAGACACTTCTCCAAAGAAGTCATACAAATGGCTAACAGACACATGAAAAAAATGTTCATCATCATTGGCCATCAGGGAAATTCAAATCAAAACCACATTGAGATACCACGTTATGCCAGTACAATGGCAAAGATTTACAAGGCAGGAAACAACAAATGCTGGACAGGTTGTAGAGAAAGGATTTTAAAACCATACTCACATTTTAAGTACATTTTATAGTTCATTAACAAGTTTTGGTGGTCTTTTAAATGCACATTCTTATAGTGGGTGTAAACCTGTATTAGGGGTATTTTATGATAAGAAAATGTTGAGACTGCTCTCTGATCAGGTATGCCCTCATGGTTCATATTCCAGGTTGCCATGGGCTTTTAGGGATTTAAACATTCACCAAGTAGTCAGATGTTACATTTCATAGTTTACTGCACCTTCTAAAACTGACATTTTGTTGAAAATAACTTGTGCACATAGGGCAATATTTTACTTTTCTCAACTGCCTGATGTTCACTGCTCTATCAGGAAGCTACAAGTAAATTCAGAGAGAATAATCCACTAGCAACACATGCCAAAGATTGGAGGGAATTGGGAATTTGATCTCTAAAGAGTGAGACGCTGGGGTTCCTGGGTGGCTTAGTGGGATAAAGCCTCTGCCTTCGGCTCAGGTCATGATCCCAGGGTCCTGGGATCAAGCCCCACATTGGGTTCTCTGCTCCACAGGGATCCTGCTTTCTCCTGTCTCTCTGCCTGCCTCTCTGCCTACTTGTGATGTCTGTCTGTCAAATTAATAAATAAAATCTTTAAAAAAATAAAATAAAGAGCGAGATGCTGGCAACTATAAATGACTCAAAAAATATCTTCCCCACCAAATCTCCTGCAAATGTGACCAGGAAGAAAAATTTAAGTCCTAAGGGATGGTGGAGAGTTGGATCTTCTCTAACTATTCAGTACTTATTTGTCTACCAACACAGCAACCTCTACAGGATACCTCATTTCACACACACACACACATACACCCCACAGAAAGTAGGAAAATCTAAATTGCTACTTATACATTGGGCTTTTCATTTTTTGTGTGACTGCTATGTGCCAGTCGCTTTAGGTTTGATAAACAGTTATTTCAGTGTTTCATCAAATATGTGACTTTTCCTAAGAATTTGACATGTATCTGATCTGCTTAGAATCCTTTAGTGGCTTAACACCATATATTACTTCAAAATAAGTTGTGCCAAAATTATGTCATTTTTTTTGGCTTAAAACAACCACCATCATATCATATCTCATGATATTGTGAAATAGAAACTCAGGGTGGACTAGGTCAGGTGATTCCTCTCCTCCAACTGTTACCACTAAGGTTATTCACTAGTATTAATCACCATTTTTATCTCTACTATGCTAGCCAAGCTATCATCGTCTCTCCCCTTGATTACTGCAGTAGTCGCCTAGCAGTTCTTCGTCCTCCTGCCTTTGCCTACAGTCTACCTATCATTTTATTTTATCTTCAAACAATCTTGAGGGGTTATTAGGTAGGGATCATTTCCTTCCTTTACCAAGGAGAAGACATACTTAAGGAGATGAGAACCTGTTCTAGGCCATCCATACATTAATATAGAGCCATAACTAAAAGGAAGATCTCCTGACATCTAATTCTATCTTCTTTCCCTTATAACAACAAATCAGTTAGCAGTAGAACCATGTCCAAATCTACTTTTCCACTTGGCTAGGCCAGCTAGGAAATTAGGAGTTTAATAAGGGAATATTCACATTGGTATTCAAATATCCCAAAGATATCTGCCAATATTTCATTGCCAGAGTCTATTTTATTCTTATAAATTAGTCCACCTGAATGATCTTTACCTTGTGAAATACTTGATATGAGTGTTTTATTGTTGTTTTTGTCTTTAACAACCAAACTATATTAGCTAATAAAATATTATACAGGACTCCATTGCAGTTCAGGACTCCTTGAACAGCACAGGGTTCAGAGGCACTGACACTGCATGCAGTAAAAAACCTGGGTAAATCATTTACTCCCCATATCTTAACTACTCATACCCTAGAGTTGACTACAAGGCTTACCAATAATATAAACAGTCAATTAACACATATTTTGTATGTTTTATATATTATATACTGTATTCTTATAATAAAGTAAACTGAAGAAAATCATAAAGAAGAGAAAATACATTTACAGCATTCTACTATAGTTATCCAAAAAAGTCTATGTATAAGTGGACCCATGCAATTCAAACACATGTTGTTCAAGAGTTGACTGTATATTAAACATTTGGAAGTAGAGTATTCTTCTTAAATATTTATTTATTTTTTCAAAGAGAGAGAGTGGGGGGGCAAAGGGATAAAATATTCAAGCAGACTCCCTGCTGAGCATGGAGCCCAACGTGGGCTCAGTCTCACAACCCATGATATTAGGACCTAAGCTGAATCCAAGAGTTGGACACCTAACCCACTGAGACATTCAAGGGCCCCAGTAGAGCATATTTTTTTAAGTGAAGGAAGAACTATAAGAGTATCATGTCCTTGGCTACCCGTTCACCCTTCTGAGTCCCTGAGGCAACTACATACAATCTTGGGCTCTATGGGATCCATTTTGAGAATAACTTTTATGGAAAACTTATGCTATTCAGTGTGGCCCACCCACCAGCTGCATCTGCATCATCTAGAAACTTGTTAGATGTGCAGAACCTCAGGTCCTATCTGAGAATGAATATAAATCTGCATTTGATCTATTTTTAAAAGATTTTATTTATTTATTTGAGAGAGACAGAGAGAAAGAGAGAGAGAGAGAGAGAGAGCACAAGCAGGATGGGCAGATGGAGAGGGACAAACACACTCCCCACTGAGCAAGGAGCCTGATGTGGAGCTCCATCCCAGGACCTGGGATCATGACCTGAGCTGAAGGCAGATGCTTAACCAACTGAGCTGTCCAGGTGCCCCTAAATGTGCCTTTTTAATAACATTCTCTCAGGTGATTCATTAAGGGCATTTAAGTTCACAAAGCATTGTTTTCTAGACTCTTATCTAAAAAAGTCTTCTAGTTAAGGTTTAAATATTGTTGTAAATACAAGCTCAAACTCAAGAAACAGCACAGCAAAATATATATCCACACACCCAACCAAATGCTTTATGTTCTTTCTGTGTATTTTGCTACATACTAAACACAGTCCATTTCTCGATTCATCTCTATATATAGATAAGCTAGGTAGTTACTTCTATGTAGTGAGTTGATGGATACTGAAAATACATCCCTGACCTTAAGTTTCTCTCTTACTAGCTCTACTACAATGACTGGAAAGCTCACTTGACTCATTCCTTTGAATGAAGGATACTGCAGATGTAGTTTTTAGAAAGCTTATTAAGTAAGAAGCAGACCCTAGAGTGATGAGTGACATAGGCAGATGTGAAAAAGGACAGTATAGCAAAAAGAAATGTTCCTGGATGTCTATGAAGACACTAGGAAAAGCAAAATAAAGGAAAGAGGAACACAGCACTCAAAGCTGATCTACTTAATCATGTTGCCTGCAACAGGTTCTACCTCTGCCTTGTACTCCTATCTTAATTCACTGCAACTTAAAAAATAAAGAAGGAAGCAAATCAACCCATTTCTAGTGATAGCATCGCTAATGATAATAACTAATAGTAAGACTGATAGTAAAGTCAGTTTACTGATAGTAAAGTCAGTTCTCCTTATTCTTACCCAGAGAAAAATTGGTTTTTGTTTCCACTCATCTTTTTCAGTGCACTCATCATCTTTATTAGATACTTTCTTTCTTCTTTTCTAAGAAAATGGTGCTGCATTTCACCATTAAGATATTCCAACAAGGCACTACAGGGAGACTTAATAAAGTAATGTGGTGCCAAGGCCCATGCACATTTTTTTTTCTATCATGCATGTAACTAATGCTTACTGGACTCAAAGCCTTTAGGGCTCCATTGTCAGAAGGGAATTTTAAACTGAGAACTTTACCCAAGTAATTCAAGCCAAAATAAGTTTTTATCTGATAGGTCCAGGAAATTGAAGCAATTGAAATGTAATTAACTCAGTTTATCACTTTCATTTTGCCGGAGTAAGCCTAGTCTGATAATCCAATAGCTGTAAAATGACAATTTATCCAGCCTATAATCTTTGGATAAGATGTTGTAGTATCCGTATCAAAACGCCTCAGTGTATACAGGACAGGATGATTTAAGTGGACATATTCTTAATGTCAGTGTCCAAATATTCCAGAGATGCCTACTTAAATGTTTTACTGGTAGGGATAATTATATTCCTATATATTGGTCCAATTGAGTGACCTTAACCTTGAGAAATACTTGAGATAGTAGGTCTTGTAATTCAAGGCATACTTTAAAAAGAGGCAAATGTTTCTTAGCCCAATAATAGCAGACTCCTTTTTTTCTGCTTTTATTTGTGTTTTTTAATTTTTTTTTTATTTTACTTTTTTAGAAGCCAGGGAAAACCCTATTGCTAGGAAAAAGTATTATATTTAGGTAGGGTAGATTAAATTTTCTCTAATGCTTAATTCTTAGGGCATTTAGTGAGAAAATAACCCCAAGCTCTCTCTGTCAGGATTGAACTTGAATCAGAGATTTGACTAGACTAGAGGCAGTCCCTCCCACCCTCTGAAGCAGAGGGGAAATTCATCAACCATTTGGTAAAAAACTAAAACATTCAGGTTGTCAAAATACAATAAGAAACTGTAGGATAAAAATATGCCTTTCCATAAGTGAAGTAGGTTTTGGGAACGAGAGGGACAGGACACAAATCTAGGGGAATTGAAAGAGTGGTCTGTGTAGAATGGGAGGGAAGGTGAATAGGAAGATTCTCTTCTTCAAAGGCCCAAACCTAAAAAGACATCCCCTTGTTTGACAAAAAGAAATACTAGGTTAGAAATCGAACCTCAGTTTTTCCAAACTATACTATTGTTCTAAGAGTTGGTTTATTCTCAATTAAGAAACACTGCCTATTTTATTTATAGCCCAACACATTGGTCTGGGGAAGACTGATGGAGCAAGAAGTCCTCAGGGAAAGATTAACACTGGGAAATAATCCTGTAAGAGCACTTCAGTGAGGGCTGAGGTAGTGCCAAATCTCATGTAGATTATTGCACATGGTCACCAATGGTAATTAACATCTACAGATGGGTCCATGAGCAGGCAATGGAGCACCCCCATCCCCAGGCATGAAAGAGAGTAAGACTAAACTTCCCATTAGCAAGAAATATCCTCCAAAATAGAAAAGAAGGAGTTCTGCTCCCCATGGATATTCTATATATAATGCAAAAATTAACAAGCTCTATTTACACAGTAAGTTAAGAGGAAGCTTGCTGCAAACAGAAGGATTAGTGACTAAGATGTCAGGAGATCTGCACATCAGTTACTTAATAACTTTGTGCCTCTGGAAAATCACCTCTCCTGGGCTTTAGTATCTTCATCTTTAACATGAAGTCCCAAAGATAATGATAATGATGATGATAATAATTAATAATTATATTAATAATAATAAACATCTATTGAATCTTTGTTATATGCAAACATCATTTTTTCTAATTGTTTTATAAACATTAATTATTTTCACTTGGACAATTCCATGATAAGGCACTATTTATGATCCATTCTGTAGAGATGGGAAGAAAAGTGATTTACTTAGCTAAAAGGTACTGGAGCCAATGTTTAAAGACAGATGTCTATAATGTTAAAGGCTATTGATGTAGTACACCAAGATAGTGTTCTCTGTTTTATCCTAGTCTAAGAATGATGTTTCCCTATCTCCTTACCCTAATATTTTTCTAGATCTTCTCTTCAAACCCATCATTTATGGTCTGATGGATTTGAAGAGAAGGTTTAATAACCCATCATTATTTACAGTCTCATATCAGAGCTTCTTTTTCCAAAGTCATACATGTTACAAGTGGCAGAGCCAGGACTCAGATCAGGACATTCTGACTCCTATATCAGTGCTATTTAGTCTATCTACTGTACTTTCTGAGCAGGTTAAGCCTCAGAGTTCCTTTTTGATCAAGTCAATGACATAACTTATATTATCATGGAAAGAGTTATAGGTAATCCTTAAAGAGATCTTACTGTAAGTCTGACACTATTCTGTTTTACAAGTATTAACTCACTTAATCTTCACTAAAATCTTGTAAGGTAGGTACTATTATACCAATTTCACTGATGTGGAAACTAAGGCACAGACATATTAAGTAAACTGGCCAAGGTCACACAGTTTACAGTAGAGTTAATATTTTAAATAAGACAATCTATTTTGACAGTTCTCTGATCCTAATAACTAAACTAAACTGCCTACAAACCAAATATCAAATTAGGGATTCTTTCTTTTGACTCAAATACTTGCTTTACATAGCTCAGCAATCTGGGCATATACAGATTGACCCAAGAGAAATACCCCACATAACTGTCAACAAAACCAGAGTGCTCAAATTCTGTACTGACAATATGATAACCAATTAAAAGCACTGGCTCCTGTAGATAAGTTGAAGAAAGGCTAATCCTAACCCTGATACTTCATAATGGAACTTGGCATCTCTTTTCCAAGAGATCCCTCTATCTACCATTAGGGATCATAAGCTGTGCCCAAGAATTACAAAACTGACTGCAACTGTGCCCTGGGAATAGTTCCAATCCTTAGAGTTTACATTGACAAGTATAGACCAATCTTCTACTAAGGAAGTCAGCTGTTTCAAAAAATCTGCATGCCCTGGGTGGGGGATGTCTTCAAGTCTTTATAAGGGAGCTGAATTTGGAATGAAAGAGGATGGAAGAAAGGTATCAAGAAAGAATTTAGGATTACGTATCAGAATTGTTATACCAACCAGACAAAGCATAGATCTCTAAATACTACATACACACACACACACACACACACACACACACACACACACATAGAAGATCATAACATAGAAGTATGGACTTCCATTTAACAAAAAACTGAGCTATACTTGCCATTACTCCAACTATTTCTTCACTTTAAATCAGTCTTGTCTCCAGAACTCCAATATTACATATGTTCTTGTAGTAGTAGGCCACTGCCCTGTACTGGTCCCAACACAGATTAGTTATTTGATAAGTATAACATACCATCTAGGTGACCTTGGGAAAGTCATTTAACCTATATATATTTTGTTGTATTCACCTGAAAAGGGGGGAATGATGCAAGGGACTGAATGAAATCATATGTATCAAATGATTATAATAGTGCCTGGTACATATGGGTTCTCAAAAAATAAATAAATAAATCCTTATTTATTTATTTATTTTTAAGATTTTCTTTGAGATAGAGAGATCATGAGCAGGGGGGAGGGCAGAGGGAGAAGGAGGAGAAGCAAAATCCCTGTTGAGCAGGGAGCCTGATATGGGACTCAATTCCAGGACCCTGGGATCATGACCTGAGCTGAAGGTAGACACTTAATTGAATGATCCACCCAGGCACCTCTCAATAAATGTTTATTGAATGAATAAATTAATGAATTAAAAAAAAACTCCTAGAATATAGTTTTAATCACAGGGAAAAAATCACCTGAATTTATTTGTTTTCCATTGTATCCACAAAAATGATCATAATCATATCTCCTAACAAAGTAATTCCATGCAAAGCCAAAACTTTTCACTAACAGAAAATTGAACCTGATTACCCAGGATCCATAATACTACAGTTTTAGCTGTCCAAAGTATTTTTTTGAAAGAACATCCTTATTCATACTCATACTCTGATCCATTAACTCTAGTTGCTGGGCCTATAATGGACATATATGCTAGAAATAATGCCCAACACCTTATAGTCTGATTCTGATTCACACCCCTTGTTTGATATGGTTATATTATGATAATGGTGCTGTTAATACTGTCTTTTGAAGTAAGAATTTGATTGGTTACATTAGGAAACACCTACAGATCATCCAATAGTTTCTACCTTTACTTTCAGACAAGACCTGATCTTTTCAGTTTCATTGTACAGCAAGGGATAAAAGGCATGAGAAGCATGAAGGGATGTAAAGATCATTATAAAAATTCATGTTTTGTATCCCAGAGGTTTGCAAACTATATTCCATGGGCAAAATTTATCCTATAATCACTTTATATATAGTCTGCAAGTTTATATTATCAAATAGTTGAAAAATAAAGAGAAGGATATTTCATAATACATAAAAATTACATGTACTGTCTTTCACTGTTTTGATGTTGGAATGGCAGATTTGAATAGTTATCACAGAGACCACATAGCTCATTTATGGCATTTTATAGAAAAAGTTTGTTAATTTCTGATCTATTCTCTCGAGAGGAGTTTTTCAGAAGTAATTGCTTCAAGGTCCATTACTGACAGGAGTCTATATAAATTTGGTTTTGATCAGTCAGAAGCTTTCCATTAAAAGAGACATTGTACCTGCTATTACTGAGCTGAAGAACAAAATCAAGCATAATAAATAAGTTACCAGGATGATCTCTCCCAATATCAAGGAGTAGGCAGTAGGTAACTTTAAACACTTGTATTTTCTTCTAATTACAACAGAGCCTGGATAACTTTAGAATTGACTCACAAATAAGTATTATAATTTTCAGAGAGGACCACTGACCCAAAACTTCTCTGAGAATTTATAATCTTTGGTGTTGTTAAACATTGAAACTTTCTGCCTACCTACTTTCTATCTGGCCTCAACATCACTGACTAAAGCTTGCATAACAACAAAGCACTACTCCCTAAAAAGATAAAAATAAGCAAAGTTCATAAGCAAGGCTTGCCACAGTGGGGAACTAGAGAGAATAAAAAATGTCTCCCTCTTTTGAGTAGACATGTATCCCACAACTTGCTTTTAATGCATAATTCTGTACATAGGACTTCAACTTTTTTCATTGATTTTCACTATAAAATTGATTATGTGTCTCTTTGGAAAACAGTTTAGATCCAGGTATAATCAAATTATTCTTTTAAAAAGCAGCATATTATTTGCAAATGACAAAACAGATGAAATGTTAATATCCAAAATATATAAAGAATATATACAACTCAATAGCCAAAAACCAAATAATCCAATTTAAAAAATGGGCAGAAGACATGAATTGACATTTCTCCAAAGAAGACATTCAGATGGCCAAGAGACGCATGAAAAGGTGTTCATCAGCACTTACTATCAGGGAAATGTAAATGAAAACTACAGTGAGATGTCACTTCACACCCCTAAAATGGCTAAAATCAACAACACAAGAAACAGCAGGTGTTGGCAAGGATGTGGAAAAAAGGGGAATCCTCATGCACTGTTAGTGTGAATGAAAACTACTATAGCCACTCTGGAAAACAGTGTGGAGGTTCCTCAAAAATTTGAAAATAGAGCTACCCTATAACCTGGAAATTGCACTACTTGGTATTTATCCTAAAGATACAAATGTAGTGATCTGAAGGGACACATGCACCCAAATGTTTATGGCAGCAATGTCCACAATAGCCAAACTATGGAAAGAGCCTAGATTCCATCAATGGATGAATGGGTAAATAATATTATATATATATACATATATATATATATGTATATATATATACACACATACACATATACTGAATATTATACAGCCATCAAAAATGAAATCTGGCCACTTGCAATGACATGGATGGAACTAGAGGATTTTATGTTAAGCAAAATAAGTCAATCAGAGAAAGACAGTCATCATATGTTCTCACTGATACGAGGAATTTGAGAAACAAGACAAAGGATTATAGGGTAAGGGAGGGGAAAAATGAAACAAGACAAAATCATAGAATAAGACAAACCATAAGAGACTCTTAATCTCAAGAAACAAACTGAGGGTTGCTGGAGTGGAGGGGAGTGGGAGGGATGGGGTGGCTTCATGATGGACATTGGGAGGGTATGTGCTATGTTGAATGCTGTGAATTGTGTAAGCCTGATGAATCACAGACCTGTACCCCTGAAACAACACATTATACATTAATAAAATAAAAAAAAATGCTTCATGTGAAGTAAAAAAATAAATACAAACATCACATTGTTTCACCACAGAATATTTGTAGGAAACAGAATTTCTAATAAACTATTAATAATAAATTTTACACAAAAGTGCTAAATACAAGTAAATAAACAACAAACCAGTTATTTAAAGTTTTATTTCAATAGCTTTAAGTAAAAACCACAATTATTAAACAGAAAGGAGATGTCCATCGACAGATGAATGGACAAAGAATATGTGGTATATGTGTGTGTGTACACACACACACACACAATGCAATATTAGCCATCAGAAAGGATGAAATCTTACCATTTACATAAATGTGGATGAAACTAGAGAGTATTAGGCTAAGCAAAATAAGTCAATCATAGAAAGACAATTATCATGTGGGTTCACTCATATGAGGAATATAAGAAACAGTGCAGAGGATCATAGGGGAAGGGAGGAAAAATGGAATGGGGAGGGAGACAGACCATGAGAAATTCTTAACTATGGGAAAGAAACTAAGGGTTGCTAGAGGGGAGGTGGGTGGGGGATTTGGTAACAGGGTGACTGAGCACATGATGAGATGAGCACTGGGAGTTGTTATATGCAACTGATGAATTATTGAACTCTACATCTGAAACTAATGATGTACTATATGTTGGCTAATTAAATTTAAATTAAAAAAGAAAACAGACTGAGGGGTGCCTGGGTGGTTCAGTGGGTTAAGCCTCTGCTTCCAGCTCAGGTCATGATCTCAGGGTCCTGGGATTAAGCCCTGCATGGGAGCCTGCTTCCCCCACTCTCTCTGCCTGCCTCTTTGCCTACTTGTGGTCTCTCTCTCTGTGTCAAATAAATAAATAAATTTTTTTTAAAAAAGAACAGATTGAAAATTTCCTGTTTTGAGCATACCTCTGAACAACCTTTACAGCAAAATACACAGTACTTTTGCTCTTCCCTTTTACCAGGGAAAGCTTGATAGAAGCTTCTAGAATTTCAACTTGATCAAGGTAATCTGAGGCAAAGAAAAGAGAAAACACAAACTCTTCTAAATAAGCAAGGATTCCAATTTTGGCCTCAAGGGAGCAATAGCAGTAAATGAAGTAATTATAGAGTTATTTCTTTTTTTTATCTTTTATTTATTTATTTGACAGAGAGAGATCACAAGCAGGCAGAGAGGCAAGCAGAAAGAGAGGAAGGGAAGCAGGCTCCCTGCTGAGCAGAGAGCCCGACTCGGGGCTCGATCCCAGGACTCTGGGATCATGACCCGAGCTGAAGGCAGAGGCTTTAACCCACTGAGCCACCCAGGTGCCCCTACAGTTATTTCTGAAGCATATGGAATAAAGCCTTCAGATTTTAGTTCCCTGAGGTAGAAAAATTGGAAAACCATAAATTTTGGCATATTGGCTTTCTATATAAAATCTCTATGTAAAATTTAGCCCTTTGCATTTCAAAGAAATTATGTCTGAAAAGCACCTGATTGGAAGGCACATTAGAATAGGCTCAAGAGTTTGAAGCCAGACTGCCTGATTATCACAGCTCTTCCAACTTGCTATCTGTGTGATCTTGGGCAACTCACTAAACATATTTGTGTTTAAGTCTCCTCACCTGTAGAATGGTGATTATAATAACCACTACCTCACAGGGCAAATATAAGGATTAAATGTAATATAAGGATTACATGAAAAGCATGTTATAGTATTTAGGCCGTCATAGGCACTCTATCAGTGGTAGCTGCTGCTACTGCTACAGCTACAGCTACTACCTCTTCCTCTTCATCATGATCATTACAATCAATCCAAAATACCTGGAACACGTATGTCTTAACATGAACTCTGGGTCCTTTGCCTAGTACACATTTTTAATATGGTATACCCTGGTTTGAATTTGCTAGGAAATAAGATGCTTCAGAGCACACTTAAACTCCAAAGTATTTATTTCCTAGAGACAATAGTCACTCCATTTCATATTCACACAAGTAGTCTTAGAAGAAGTCTTGGAGCTGTATACCTCTGGATTTAAAAAGCCCTCTGTTCCCAAATACTCTTATAGAAGGCAAGTCTATTAGGTAGCCAGTTAACTTTCAGGAGCTCTCATATGTGTCCTCTAGGCATGGTCACCAGTCTGCATAGCATCCTATTGCTACTAAATACCCTGCAATGACCAGTTTGTCTCAGTGTTTCAGTTTGGTTATTGATACAAAAGGAAGAAGTCTATTGAAAAAGTAAATCCCATTACAACATTTTGTTTTCCTGCAAGTGAGATATAATCTTGGATTTAACTATTTAAAAATGTACTGGGTTACTGATTTTCTTCAGAGATTTATAGTTAACTCATTCTTCCTCCAAGTGCCAAGAATTTAATTACTGAGGGTACAGCAGTGAACAAACTAGATATGGTTTACAGTTAGGCTATTGTTTAATTTTTATTTATTCATTCAGGATATATTTATTTAACTCCTTCTAGGTATGCATTGGAGATGCAAGTGCCACAAATAACCAGTATACAAAAGCCAAATGAGTCATTAGCCCTGCCACATGGGGTGTTACATCTTACTTTTAATATTTTTTTTCTAAATAGCAAAACTGATGCCTTTGAGATCATGTGACTTATTCTTATGATACTATATAAGTACATAGTACATCAGCAATGGGGCTGGGTTTAGAACACTGACCTTTTAACATCAAATTCCAAGCACTCCTGGCTCAGACTAAATTCAAATTCAAATTCAGAATCTCACTTCTAATATTTGAGGGTGAAATTCTATCAAATCCATTTTTTCATCCCGGAATAAATTTAGATAGTCTATCTCTAGCAAAAATTAATTTATTCTATTAGATGATTTATTGTTTTTTTTAATTTAGATTAGCCTGCAAGGGAATTTTTCTCTGTTCTATTATTAATGAAGCACACTTTAGCTCATGTACTCTTTAAGAAATGAGTAATTATGTTATTATAGCACGTCTTCCTTTGTTTCTCAGTTACAGTGAGTGTTTTGACACTCAGGAAGTCATGCATTCAAGTAATATTTATGAGATTTTAAAAAATGAAAATTTGGGGCACCTGGGTGGCTCAGTGGGTTAAGCCTCTGCCTTTAGCTCAGGTCATGATCCCAGGATCAAACCTCACATCGAGCTCTGCTCAGGAGGGAGCCTGCTTCCCCTCTCTCTCTGCCTGCCTCTCTGCCTACTTATGATCTCTCTCTGTCAAATAAATAAATAAAATCTTTAGAAAAAAATTTTAAACTTGAAATTGAAAGGAACAAATAGTTGAACAGTGTAACAATGGTATCCAGTATTATAAATTGCATTTATACAAACAAGTAATCATTTTAATTTAGTAGTACCCCCCAACTGGTCTCCCAATATTCCCATGTATTTCAGATTCCCATCTATTTTGCACACCACTGCAAGATTACTCCCTAAAATGCCACTTCTATTTCCTAATCTCAAATAACTCCAGTGGCTTCTCAGTGCCCCCCCCCAAAAAAACTAAATAAAAACTCCTGAGTGGGAATTCAAGATCTTCCGTGATTTGACTGTATTTTTCTATTAGTCAGCAACAAAGAACTCAGCCACTCAGTATTGTTTTTGTTGCTGTATTTTGTTTTGTTTTTCCTGAGTTACTGTCTGCAACAAAGAACTAAGCCACTTAGTATTGTTTTTGTTGTATTTAGTTTTGCTTTTCCTGAGTTAATGTCTTTGATAACTGAATATGGACAAAGAGGCAGGAAGAGGCATGGTCCTCTTCTAAACATCTCTTTCCTGATTTGGAGATGTGTTTGTATATAAAATGCATGGTTTACCACTTACTACATGATTTAGTGACAGAAATGCAGAATATTTTTTTAAGATTATTTATTTATTTATTTGACAGAGAGATCATCAGTAGGAGGAGAGGCAGGCAGTTAGAGGTGGGTGGCAGGCTCCCTGCTGAGCAGAGAGCCCGATGTGGGGCTCAATACCAGGACCCTGAGATCTGAGCCAAAGGCAGAGGCTTAACCCACTGAGCCAACCAGGTGCCCCAAAATGCAGACTCTTAAAGCCTTCAGTTTGTTGTTTATTATGTGAAGTCAAGTAACACTCAACAAAATAAACTAGGCTAGCTGTGCAATATTTTCCTTAGAGTTTCCTACACCCATGTCATGAACTGGACAATTTTCCATTAAGTTCAAATAAGTTTTTTAGGTGACCACTTTGCTATCTATACACACCCCACATTTTACAGTATATAGTAACCAATCCTGTATGTCGCAGAGGAAAAGAACAGAGCATAAAAGTCACTTTATGCTCTTAGAGAATTTCTGAACAAGTGCACCTTAGACAACAGTGTGAGACATAAATTATACCTGTTTTCTTTGAAATCTAAGTTTCCATCATTCTATTCTCCACAAAATCTAAATCAAAATATATATTTACTGGGACAGCTGGGTGGCTCAGTTAGTTAAGCATCTGTCTTTGGCTCAGGTCATGATCCCAGGGTCCTGGGATGCAGCCCTACACTGGCTCCTTGTTCAGTGGGGAGCCTGCTTCTCCCTCTGCCTACTGCTCCCTCTACTTCTGTGCTCTCTCTGCCTCTCTCTTTATCTCACACACACACAAATAAAAATAAAATCTTTTTTAAATTTTAAAAAATTAAAATTTATTTTACAAGATTCAATCCTTCCACATTGATTGTGTTTTGCAAGGGCTTTAATTTAATTATGTAACTATAATAGGTGGTCAGAAAATAACAATAAAATGCCATCATGGTATTTCAAATGGACCAAGAGTATTTTTTTCCTCAGTAGCAGGATTACATGTAAATTACAGTTAGCATTGTACTTTAATAAAAAGTGAACTACTGTAAATTGGGGAAATAAGTAGACTAAGAAAAATATCACCACTAATTGATCACCTTTTTGTGTAGGGTAATTTGTGACAGATGTGATTTTACTCCACAATATTTGTATTTAAGGAATGTCTTACTTTATTACATTTCCCTATTGTGCAACCTGCCCAAACTGTACACCATCCTGGACATTAGTCATTTTGGAAACATCTCCCCACAACCTTCACAGGATGATACCAGAATCCCAGGCTTAAGTGGCAATTCAAAATTGAGGGGTGATATAAGTCGATAGTACATTATAGTTATCATCTTTTAAGTTTTCTTTTTGGCAACATATATCCACTAGAGACCCTCCAAATTAATTTAATCATTCTGCTCTGATGTGATTCAGAATGTTTTTTATAATAATATGCCTAACCAACCAGATTACTCCCAAAGAGCCTCACCATTGTTCTTAAGTTCATGATACATATAGTCATGCCTCATAGTCCTTCTGCAGTAATTCCCCACCTGGAGCCCTAAAAGCAAGGGGGTTCCTTTTCCCCCACTTCTGAAAACCTTAAAATCCCTGACTATCATCAGACTTAGGAAAGCGGCACCCAAAAGCTCCACTCTCCAGGTGGCCTTATTCCATCTTCTTCATATCTTGAAACTTTTCTTCCTCTTAAACAATCCTTCCAGTAAATTGTTTTTGAAAATTAAATGGTCTATATGGTGGTCACATTCTGTGTTTTTGGAAACTACTACTTATAGTGACTCAAAGTTTAATAGTCTTCCACACTCACTTTGACTATGGCAGAGAAAATAAAAGCTTTGGCTATTTTTTCAGTATAGAAAAGGGAAAAAAAGTGTCCACTCCAGTGACAATAATGTAAAAATCATTATCACAATAAATATTCCTGTCACAAATAAGTCAGTAGAAATCATAGACAAAAATACAATTCAGTTTAATTCCTATTGCATGGAAGAAAAAATTGCAAAAGTGAGTTATGGTTTTGTTTATGCTTCTATTCCCAAAGCTATTTTTATTGTGGTTGGTGGTTATTTAAGTATGAAAGATCCTGACTTGATTGGAATCATCATTATGAAAATGTGCTTGCTTTGCCACCAATAGATTTGAATTTTATATCAAAAATTTATATCAAAATTTTGATACAAAAATTTTATATAAAAGAAGGCGAGTTGAACAAATACATGCATTTGCTAACAGCTGATGAAGCCTTACAGTATTAGTTGCACAAATACATAATTAGTTTTAGGAATAGAAGTGTAATCGGGAGCTTTTTATTTGCTGTATGTTTCTTACATGCACCGGTGCTTGATCTTGAAAGTTTAAACAACTGTGTACATATGTGCATACCTATGCATGGACTAAGGTCAGTGAATAGGGAGGAATATTCATATGAAAGACAGATTTGAAAAACAAAGGACTAAATGTCTCAGTGTCCCATACCCATTAATTAAAAACCTCTGAAAATTAAAGTTATATCCCTTTAAAGTTTTCAACCAGGAAGGCGACTCTTTTAACAAAATTTCTCATACACAATAGTCTTTTCAGTTAAATTACATCAAGAGCACTAGCACACTAATTATGACCCTTGGGCAAAGTTTAAAGCTAAGCAGCTTTGCAATCAAAAGTCCATCTCACTGGTGTGTCATATTGCCTACTTGAACATTTAGGGTAACAAATTTTGCTTAGCACTACCCAACTGTCTTGGAAACTAATAGTAACATAATTGTATTTGAGATGATAAAATGTGAGCCCTCAAAAATCAAATGGCCTAAAAGGTGAGGTTAACAGGCCAAGCAGAAATGCAAACAGGACTTACACAGTCCCCTCTCATCTGGGAAGATTTTAAGCCTAGAGGGTTGAGCTCTGCAAGTTTCTTATACATTTTAGCAAGGCAAAACAATGGAGCATGAAGTCTCCCAAGTTCAAAAAAGCTCTGAAGCCAGAGAGCCAATTGCAGGATATCTCAAGATGCAAAGATGAAGAGGGGCGCCTGGGTTGCTCAGTCATTAAGTGTTTGTCTTCAGCTCAGGTCATGATGCTAGGGTCCTGGGATTGAGCCCTGGATCTGGCTCACTGCTCTGCAGGAAGCCTGCTTCTCCCTCTCCCACTCTTCCAGCTTGTGTTCTCTCTCTCTCTCGTTAAATAAATAAGTAAAATCTTTAAAAGAAAGATGGAAAGAGGAAGACAGATCAGAGTTGTGGCTGAGTGCTAGCTTCAGAGATTTCATTGCTAGGAAAAGGAAGAGAAGTAGGGCAATTACATAAGGAATGCTCATGCTTACTTTAAGTTTTATCTCCAACTCAACCTTAGTCTTTTTCACATTGTCAGACATACCTCAGTGTATTAGCACTAAGGAAAGGAATCCAGGCTGTTCAAATACAGAAGTCCTGGGCAAGGCTCATTCTCTGTCTTTCCACAGGCAAGACAGCAATGGGCAGAATTCCAGGGGCAGAAAGAGGGCTAGAAAGTTATAGGTAAGAGGGAAGAACTAAGAACAGTCATCATTTTAAGATGTGAAAACACAGCAAGGACTTTCTCCGAGCATGGTCAGAGCCTTACAGGATGTCAGCTCTGTCCAATTTTAACTTTTACAACCTATACAACCTATAGCACATAAATAATTAAAGAAAACAAAAGATAATTAAAGAAGTATATATGTGAGATAGAAAATTGTACACAAGAAAGGGCAATCAATTCAATCCTTTGGATAGAATAAACAAAATAAATCAATGAAGTGGCTAGAATGTCTCATTTTATTAAATCAAAAAGCCGTTTTAGGCAGGTATGTATTCCAGTTTACATAATCATAGCCAAAGTGACAGTATCTCTTCTATAATGCTGGACTTTTATTTTTGTTTATTTATTAAATATTATGTTATGTTAGTCCCCATGCTATACATCATAATTTTTGATGGAGTGATCCATCAATCATTATTTGCATATAGCACTCAGTGCTCCATGCAATATGCACCCTCCTTAATACCCATCATGGGACTAATCCATCCCCCCACCCCTTCCCCTCTAAAATCCTCAGTTTGTTTCTTGGAGTCCATAGTCTCTCATGGTTCATCTCCTGCTCCAATTTTTAAAATTGTGTTCCACGGGCCAACTTTCTCAAAATCTTCTGGAGTGTTAGTTAAAAATGCACGCTACTGGACTCTTCTCCCAAATTCTTAAATTAGAACTTCTGGAAGTTGGCAAAAAACAACCAGCATTTTAAAGATATTCTCTAGGTCAGGAATTCTCAAAGTGTGGCCTGCAGACCCCAGAGGTTCAGTGGTTCAAGTCAGAGATACTTTAAAACTATTTTCATAATAATAATTGTCATTTTCACTGACATTTGTTCTGACACAAAAACAATGCTGAATAAAACTTATGGTAGCTTAGTATGAATCAAGGCAGTAGCACAATATCATACTAGAAATTGTACTATTCTTCACTGTTACACATTTGCAATAAATGCATGACAAAATAACCAGTTTAACTTTAAAATGTCCTCGGCAAGGCATTAAGATTATAATTTTTGCTAAATCTTGGTTCTTGGGTATATGTCTTTTTAATATTCTGTATAACAAAATATAAAATCTGCATAAAGCACTTCTGATCCACACCAAAGTATGATAGTTGTCTCAAGGAAAAGTACTTCTGTTAATGCTTGAGTTCACAGATGAAGTAGCTACTTCTCTTATATGATACTATTTTTCACTTAAAAGAAAGATGGACAAACTATGGTTACTCAGATTTGCATATTTCTTGATATTTTCTTGATAAATTAATGAGGTAAAACTGCCACTTCAGGGAAACAACTGGAAGTCTTTGTAGCATATGAAAAAATTCAAGCTTTCAAGTGAAAATTCAATTTTGGAAAACTTGTAGTTGCAACCATAAGTATGACAGTTTCCTACCTTTAAAGATTTTGCTGAGAAGACTAGTGGTGATATTAATGAATGTGATTGTTGATATGGCATAACAAAATGTGCAAACATTTAGAAGATCTGTGTAACTTGGTGAATTAAAATTTCCCAAATGACCAGCGAGTGATATTACAAAATGATGCATTAGTAAAGGATCCATTCAGAGTGTAAGCTACACAGTTGGATGTTTATAAAACAGAGTATGAAAAGTCCATTTAATATGGTTTCTAATGCAATATTGTAACTCACCTTTAGAAAACTTCCACCTGTTGAATTTTGATGTAGTATCAAAGAAATATATTCATGATTATCCAAAAATACTATTAAAATACTATTTGATATTTTTTAAGATTTTATTTATTTATTTGAGAGAGAAAGAGAGAGAATGAGAAAGAGAAAGAGCCTGAGAAGGGGGAGGATCAGAGGAAGAAGCAGACACCCCGCTGAGCAAAGAGCCTGATGCAGGACTCAATCCCAGGACCCCAGGATCATGATCTGAGCCAAAGGCAGTAGCTTAACCACCTGAGCCCCCCAGGTGCCCAAAATACTATTCCCTTTTCCAACTATGTATTTGATTGAGGCTGGAATTTCTTCCAATGCTTCAAACAAAACAACATACCACAACAGATTGATATAGCTGCCTTCTGTTATGCAGATACTAAAGAGAAATGTAAAAATGTGAGACACTTCAATTCTTTCATTATATATATTTTTTGTTCTGGAAAATAGGATTACTTTTCATAACACTATGTTATTTAGGTTATTTAGGTAATTAATAAACAAAATTAGGGGGGCTCAGAATTTTTAGGAGCATGAAGGGATCATAAATTGAACACATTTGAGAACTGTTGCTTTAGGTGATTCTGATTCTCAATTACATTTGAAAATCATTACTTTAATAGCATAGGAAAGAATACATAGAAGTGTTTTCATAAGGAACTAGTATAATCCATTTCCAACTAGTCCTAACCATCACATAATTTCTCAGAAACTTTTGTAAAGCTTAGGAAAAGAGCTACTCAAAGGTAAAGTGGGGGTAGGGGATAGGATCTATGTGAACTCTCAAGATTCCTTCCAGCAGTCTTAAACATGGCATCTAAAGTTACCTAATATAAATTTTATTTCAATGTGATGTACCATATACTTCCTAAACACTTACCAAACACAGATTATTTTCAAATAAATTATATATTTTGGTCATGCTTCACAATTGATCAAACATAAATCCTCCTGTGTACAGAAACTTTTAAGAACTGCTTGGTAGACACAAATGCTACATTTGAATCTAATTTTATGCTGGTTTCTGTATATTTTCTTAATTATACAGCTAGCCACAGTCAATAGGGAGTCAGGGTAGATAAAAGCTCTGCTTAGAAATAAGAGAGAAGAACACTCACTGGATGCCAGCTATGTGCCAACCTCTCTGCTAGGAATATGTTCCTTTCCTTCTAGGATTTTAAAGTCTAGTGGGCAAAAGTAATTTCAACAGTTTTCTCTCTGAGTATGTGTACTGGACTTTGTTAAATCTACTCCCACAGTTGGCATAGAAATTAGTGAACAAGATTTCTAAAACTTAAGAACCATCACTCCCACTGTATTATATGGTTGCTGGGACCTTTCTATATCTTCATCTGTGCAAAGTAAAAACTGGTATCCCAATTAACCTAGATTTTTCTGCTGCAATATAGTTATATGATAACTTTGCAATCAAAATTAAACAAGCTTATATTCCCTATGACCCTGCAATTGCACTACTGGGTATTTACCCCAAAGATACAGATGTAGTGAAAAAAAGGGCCATCTGTACCCCAATGTTCATAGCAGCAATGGCCATGGTCACCAAACTGTGGAAAGAACCAAGATGCCCTTCAATGGATGAATGGATAAGGAAGATGTGGTCCATATACACTATAGAGTATTATGCCTCCATCAGAAAGGATGAATACCCAACTTTTGTATCAACATGGACGGGACTGGAAGAGATTATACTGAGTGAAATAAGTCAAGCAGAGACAGTCAATTAGCATATGGTTTCACTTATTTGTGGAGCACAACAAATAACACAGAGGACATAGGGAGATGGAGAGGAGAAGGGAGTTGAGGGAAACTGAAAGGGGAGATGAACCATGAGAGACTCTGGGGAGGTTGGGGGAGCCAGGTGGTGGGTATTATGGAGGGCATGTATTGCATGGAGCACTGGGTGTAGTGCATAAACAATGAATTCTGTTACACTGAAAAGAAATTAAATAAAAAATAGTTTAAAATAAACAAGCTTATATCAAGACTATGAGAGCCAACCACACTGTATGTAAAATCACAGGTTTTGATCAGGCCCAGATTTAAATGCCCTCTCTCCTCCACTTACTATTTGGGTGAACTGGGGCAAATCTCCTCATCTATAAAGTTCCCCTAACAATAATACAAGCTCACTCTTGTGACCAGCAAATAATAGAATCCACTTAAAACATACAGACCATTGCTTGACATATAACAAGCATCCAATGAATATTGGCTCTCATGTTTTTATTTTTTTAAAATGCTTTCTGCAAATACCTTTGCTTTAACACTTAAATTCTGCCAGATCACTATACATATTCACTGTAACTTTCAGAGAACAGCAATGAAACTTTTTCAATTTTTTTTCTTCCATACCTTCTAAATATGCCAAAAACTACCAAATTACATGTGTTAGTGTCTGGAAATTGGTAAAATACTTTCCTGACTTGAAAATCACACCAATCTGAAGAGGAAACCAGGGTGAACATGATTCTTTTTTTTTTTCTTTTTACAGATGAGAAAACAGGGAACTCAGAAAAACTAAACGACTTAGCTAAGGTCACACAGCTAGTAATTGATGAAATCATGAGTCAAATACCTCCTTTGTCTGAACTTCTTATCATGTTATTTTCATATTTAACTGATAATGATCAATAAATCTCAGAATAATAATGGCAGTCCTGCAAAGACCACTTGTCAAAGGAAACATCAAAGGTCAATTCAATGTGATTTACTAACACAGACATACCAGGCAACAATGTTGATTCAGATACTCTAGAAAAGATTATCAGTATAAACAAAGGAGTTCTCATCACAGTTGATCCTTGAACATGGGAGTCCACTTATATGTAGATTTTTTTGATACAATACTACATATATTTTTCTCTTCCTTATGATTTTCTTAATAATGTTTTCCTTTCTCTAGCTCACTTTATTGTAAGAAGACAGTATATAATATATATAACATACAAAATATGTGTTAATCAATTGTTTATGTTATCAGTAAGCCTAAGCAGTAGGCTATTAGTAGTTAAGTTTTGGGGAAGTCAAAAGTTATCTAGGAATTTTTGACTATGCAGCTTGGGGAGAAGTGGTGTCAGTGACTCTTAACCACCATATTGCAAGGGTTAACTGTAATTTTTAAACAGCTAATTAGGAAATCACACCACGCTGAACTCCTCCCTTTCCTCAGCATTTTGTTTCCTTGAGGCTGCTTCCTAGACTACAAAAAGAAGCTCTAAGGAAAGAATGGGGAAGTATAGAACTTGATGCAGAGCAACAATCACAGAAGCACTTTAATCAGTAGGCACTTTAAACTTTTATCTTGAAAAACTGAGAAAAAAATGTTGAGTTGTATGATTGGGGTAAACAACCCTTGATTTTATAGGGCCCTAAGAAGCTATCTGAGATCCTTTCATTGAGGATGAAGTAAAAAGTAGACAGTAATTGCTTTGGCATCCTTCAGGAGAAATCAATAATAAATATGAGTGAAGGGTCAAGGAAAAAGCAAGAGATATACTCTGGGAGTAACAGGGAATGAAAAAATCAAACTAAAGAGATTTTGATGAATTATAAAGTGGAGGACTGTTCCTTGTCTCCTTGGCAGTGAATAGGGAAACTTGTTGCATTTCAGAAATAATGAAGAAACCAAAGTGACAATGATATTATAAAATATCTGATTCCAAGATAGATTTATCTTCTAAGAAGTACAATAGAACTTTAATAAGTGAGATATTAAGGGAATGGTGGGTTCTAATTAAATTGGTGTGCAGGTGAACCTTAACCTGAGAGTTTCTTTAATCAGTCTTGTCAAGGGGACATATTTGAATCTCTCTTTGCTAAGTGAGGCTGGTACAAGGCCTTAGGATTGTCAAGCTGTATGCCAAAATCCAAGCCAAAGTCCAAGTTCACAGAAAATGTTATTTCTACCTCCAAGTATTTTTGTTGTGTACAAAAATAAATTTATCATTTTCTCCCATGCTCTACACTGCTAGTTCTCTTATTTTCTAGATCTCAGTCTGTGTGTCAAATTACTGTATCTTATCCATTTAACCTCACAAATCTTTCTCACCATCTGAATATCTGCCCTTATCCCTTCCATTTCCACTGCCATCTCCTTATTTCTCACCTGGCCTAATACAATAGCCAAACAATTATTTTTCTTTCCTCCTCTCCTAACTTCTGAAATCCAACCTCCACATTGCATCAGAAGTATCTGTCTAAACTGCAAATACAGCCATGACCCCTTACATCTGAAACCTCTTCATTAAATCTCCATTGCCTTCAAGATACAATTTCAATGTCTTAACCTGACACACATATTCCTTAACAATCTGGCTTCTGCCTACCAATCCAACTTCCTTTTCTTCCACTGTCCATGTCTTACTGAGTGCTGCAGGCATACTAAACTACCTGCAGTTCTTACTATATGCCTTGTTCCATCATGTTTATTGTTGGCCTGTTGTGACATTTGCACTATAGCTACTGCTTCACTTGGTCTAATTCTATTAATCTTCCAAAATTAACTTCATATGTCATCATCTCAGGTACCCATTCCTGATGTCTCCACGGTTGCATATCCTAAGCATTCTGTAACATTCTATGCTTAGGGCTTTACTTGTAACATTTCATTACAATAATTCACTTGTCCATTTATCTATTTCTACTTGAATGAAAACAACTGTGTCCTTTGTCATTATAGCCAGTGCCTAATACTAATTTAATGAATGAATAAATAAGTCATCCATTAGATGCTTGATGTGGAATTATTTCCATATATTCATCATTTTCTTCTAAATCTGAAACATCACTTAAATATCCCGATTAATTGAGGAATACACTTAATTGAACTCTGGATTATTTGAGGTTTTAATCGAAGTTACCATGCAAATATATTATCCAGTAATATAGATATTTTCTAACCTAGTCTTCACCCTTTGCCCAAAGACTCCCTAGTAGGACCACTATACCAGTTTTTAAAATCTGCAAAAATACATTAATTGCAGTCTCAATTACAAATGCCACCACACATAGAAAGCATATCTAAGTAGAAAAAAAGTACTACCTCTCTTAGGATCTGGTTCTTATCTACACCTCTGTCAATCTGGAGTTATGGTCAAGAAAGCAGAAGTCAAAAAAGAAAAAAAGCAGAAGTCATGGCTGGTTTTATGTGTCACCAAGATCAGATATAGTCCAAATCACAGCATGTATAGAACAATAAAATCCTGAACTGATGTAGCCAGGAAGGAATGTTTAATAGTATTAGGTAGGAAATGCTATGGCATGTAAGCTTCACTCATTGTAACTTAGATGCAGTCTGGAAGTTAGTTTCTCTACCAGGATAAGTAAAGAATTTAAACACTGTTTCCAGGGCACCTGGGTGCCTCAGTTGTTAAGTGCCTGCCTTCAGCTCAGGGTCCCAGGAGCAAGCCCCACACTGGGCTCCCTGCTGGGCAGGGAACCTTCTTTCCCTCTCCCACTCCCCCTGCTAGTGTTCCCTCTCTCACTCTCTCTGTCAAATAATTAAATAAAAATTAAAAAAAAAAAACACTGTTTTCATCTCCATACTAAGGACAGAGGCAGATACCCAAAAAATGCCATATTCACAAGAGATAGAAAAAAAAAAGGCAAGGGACAAAGAAACATATAAGAAATCATTCCCAGGGGAGGAACAAAATGGTGGAGGAGTAGGAGACCTATATATCATCAGGTCCCAGGAGTTCAGCTAGATAGCTATCAAACCATTCTGAACAGCAACAAACTCAACAGGAGAGAGAAGAAAAGAAGAACAGCAATTTTAGGAACATAAAATCGTCCACTTTGTGGAAGGTAGAATGTGTGGGGAAGTGAATCTGATGCAACATTTGGGAAGATAGACATGGGGGGAGGGGCTGGCCCCCAGCAAGTGACAGAGCAGCAGAGACCAAAATCAGAACTTTTAGAAGTCTGCTCCACTGAGGGATGTCACTCCAGAGGTTAAGCAGGGGGTGGAGCCCTTGCAGGAACAATGTGGTCTCAAGACCTGCAGGGTCACAAAAAGACCAGGGGTGTCTGAGTATGACAAAGCTCCCAGGTATCAGAGTGGGGAAGCCAGCTGCAGAGACAGAGCAGAGGAGTGGCCTTTCAGTTTGGGATTACCTTGAACCGCAATTTGCAGCACAGTTAGGCCACCTCTCATTGGGCAGGGAACCAACAAACAGCAGATCTGGGAAGATTCACTTTTCTTCTCCAGGAGTAGTGGTATGGGAGTCAACTGCAGGGATCAGCTGGGTTTGGAGACTCCAAACGTGGCTGTGCACCTGAGATAGAAATGCTCAGTCACAGGCTGGGAGAGCTTGGAGTGTGGCTAGAGACCAGGGATACAGGAGGGACTGACTACCTTTCTCTGAGGGAGCATTAAGGAGTGGGGTCCTTATCTCTCAGCTCCTATGGGGCCAGAGATTGGGAGGCCACCATCTTTTTTCCAGTCCTACAAAGCTGTATGGAAGACGTTCAAGGAAGAAACCCAACCAAGAGCAAACCCGAGCAGATTACTTAGCTTGGCCTCTGGCAAGGGTGATGCAATTCCACCTTGGGCAAAGACATTTGAGAATCACGGTAACAGGCCCCTCCCCCAGAAGATCAACAAGAAGATCAAACCAAGACCAAGTTCACCTATCAATGAGAATTTTTGAACTCCAGAGCTAGGCGAAAGCAACACATAG
>ML097215.1:49984-72592 GCA_003697995.1 Taxidea taxus jeffersonii | reverse complement strand
AGCTGGCACACCACAAGGCATATTTGCAGCTCAAATAAAGTCTGTCAGAATATTGACTTAATGTAGCTGAAAACACATTTTTCATAACTGTAAACGTTTTTACAGGTAATGTTAACTTATTTGATCAGTAAGCCTGTGTACGTTTAGGAAAAGCACATTCAAATAAGATAAAATGCATTCTTGTATTATACTTAACACTGACAATAAGTAAGATAAGATTTACTTGCCAAAATTTTACATTAATTATGTAACCTTGGGTCCTTAAAGCATTTCTGGATTAGTTTCTGCAAGAAGATGCTTTACTAAAGTCCAGTGCATTTAAAATATTAGAAATTCAATTTTCTGATTTTCTAGGAATTTAAGAATATCCAGTTTATATGTGTGCTTATTTTCTCTCTGCTAATCAGAACAGTGCTCCTTTAATTTAATATTTTCTAGATATAGGAAAGACTTCACAGATACAACAAGAGGTAAAGGTCTTTCTGAATTACAGAATGTTTTGGAATATTTTATCTTCATATTTGAATAAATATTCATAGTTTATTTCTTTCATTGGGCAGAAAATTTGATTATGCTTATGTTTTATTATTTAACCATGACCTTTCTACATTTGTTATTATGAGACTAGTTTGTTTCACCATATTATTAATTCATGAAAATCGTTATCAAGAAAGGCATAGCCGCATATCACTCCTCAAAAAGACAATTACTCAAGCTACAAGATTTAGAGGTTTTTTCTTCAGCTTATGTTCTAGGCCTAATTCACCTCTAATCCTTTTCCTCTTTTATTTTCTTCTCACAACTTCCCTTTTGTATATAATCAGGCAGGGGAAAACAAATATGAACCAATGTGAGATTTTAAAGTAGGAAATACAGAAAACAGAATGAAATAAAGCATCTTAGTAATGGTGGTAGGAGAAAAAAGGGGAGTCTTGAGAAATTACCTACCGGGTACTTGACTACTACTCAGCGTAATGTATCTGTAGTATTTATTCATGCTAATATATAACGTTACATTTCATCATAATTTAAATTTATCATAATTTTACATTTTAAAGGGCTCAATGGATGAGTTCAATGAATTATAGTTGCAGGCTTCAGGCCCTAGTGCCTCTATTTTACAAACAATGCTTGCTAATGAAGGCAACCGACTCCTTGCAGCTTCCAAGGGACCCGGTCTGTAGGGCTCTGGCTTCCTGAGAACTAGTTTGAAGAGTCTATGCTAATGAGCGATCTTGAAAAGGCCTTTTTTTCCCCACATGCTCTCTACAGACTTGAGGTAAAACCGTAGCTCAAACGAATATTGGCAAAACAGGGTAGCAAATAAAGAGTCCCAAACTCCTGTATCATTCAAAAGATTTGTGGTACCCAAGCAATGACGCCAGCACAGCGCTTAGGTGTGAGGTTTCAACGTTATTTCTTAACCACCTTTGGAAAAAAAACTAAATCTGTCAACCCCCACCTTACTATGTAAGGGCCGGGTGAACTCATAACACGCCTCAAGATTGGTACTCTTGGGCCCCACCCCCGTCCCCCCGCCACACCCCCCCGTTCCCCCCGCCCTCTGGCGCCCTGGTCGACTTCCGCTTTCCCCACAGTGCGCGGCAGTTGCCGCCCACGTGGCCCCTGCCACGTCACATCCGGCCCTTGCGATTCGGGGCTGGGAACCCGCGCGATGAAGTGCGTATTTGTCACTGTAGGGACCACCAGCTTTGACGACCTCATTGCGTGTGTCTCGGCGCACGACACTCTGCAAGTGAGTGGGGGAGGCGGGGAGGCGGGCGTGCGGGCGCGTGGCGGCTTCTTTCGCCGCTTGCCCCCGCTAGCCCTACCACTAGCCTCGGTAACCTTGCCTGACCGCAGCTCTCGGGAAGAACCCCCCACAGCTCTACCTCAGGTGCCACCGCCCCTTTGCAGGCTCCTCCCTGCGCTGGGCTGGGCCCTCCTCCAGCTCTCCCACTCTTCGGCGTCCTCCGCCTCCTCTTCCCGCTTTCTCGCCGCCCTCTGGGCTGCTCCTCCCCGTCCTTTCTCCGGCTCCTCCTTCTCCCGGCTTTTCCTTTCCGACTCTCCGCCTCTCCTTCCTCGGGCTTCGCCCCTCCTTCCCGCTGCTCCGCCTCAAGTGGGGCTTCTCAGGTCCGGGCCACCCTCCTGCTGTTCATCCGTCCTGTTCGGTGTCGCGTGGTCGGTGCCGGGCACCTCCGCGAACTCGGCCCCGCCTATCCCGGCCCGGCTTGGCTTGGCTCGGCTCGGTCCGGCTGGTCCCAGTCAGCGCGCCGTCGCTGCCCTACACCGGCCGCGCTCCGGCGAGCCCGTGGCTCGCGGTCTCCTCGGGGGCTCTCGAGGCGGGCGTCCTCCGGCTGCGGCGGCTCTCCCTGGCCGGTGGTTCGCTCTTCTTCAGACCTGAGGCAGATTGGGGCCGTTTCTTCGTCTCCCATCTAGTTTCTGACGCCTTTTTCAGGGTCTCGCCTGGTCTTCTGTCTGTGGCGTGGCGGGTCCTCTCAACGGCTTGGTGAGCAGGGTCGCGTAAATTTTACCGATAGGACTTGTGAGGTACCTTGTTGGGGCCCGGTACGGGGGCAAAGCGTCGTTCTGGAAAAGTAAGATTGGCTGCAGGTAGAAGATTTTGCGGCCCGCGCTCCAGTCTGAACACTGACTTTAGGGTTGTTTTTACAGTAGCTTGTTTAAAAGTCCCGCTTTTTCTCTTCTCTCCCCCCACCCTTTTCAGATCTTCAAGAGCCTGGGCTACAACCGACTTGTCCTTCAGATAGGTAGAGGAAAGGTGGTACCTGAACCATTCAGTACTGAGTCATTTGCTCTGGATGTTTACAGGTATAAGGATTCATTGAAAGAAGATCTTCAGAAAGCAGATCTTGTTATTAGTCACGCAGGTAAAGTGTCTTAGAGTACCACGGTTTGAAAGGTTTTGATAATAAAAACAGAAACTTAAAATTTTCTGAGGTAAAGTAAAATTGCTAGGGTAACGCATTGTAGCCCTTTTGAGTATAATACTTATTCGAATGTACCTACTGAAAACATTACTAGAGAGTTTATTATTTCTGGGTGATACAAGGAAAGGAAATTAACAACATAGACCAACTTTAAAGTAAGAAACTCCAAACACGGGCAAAATAATTTACCCAACGTTGTGCGTAAAGAGTTGTCAAACTTGAAATAAGTATTTGGGCTTAAAATTGCAGGAATGTTCAGCCAGCTAATTGGTTGGATTGGACATGGAGAAATTGGCTTTGAAAGATTTTTTTTATATTTTAAATGTGTGTATGAAATGAATGCAGTCAAAAATATTCTTTAACCAGATGTTGTGTAAGTCATTGCCAGCTCTTCAAAAACCATCCTGATCTAGTTAGACTACCAGTACCTTCACAAGAACTGTTTTTGGGGAGCATTGCGATTTCGATTGCTGGGTAAGTGAGGGAGGAAGCTTCCTGGTTCTTAAGAGGTTTAGTTTGAAGGGGGAGAAGTTATTAGAAATAAATATTACTAACACATTAGTGATTAGTAGTATATAGGGCAGTATTTAACAGTTTTTGGTACCATTCTATGTACTTTGTATGTATAAGGTATTGAATCCTTCCAGACTTATGAGCTGAGTATTATTAGTATTCCTGTTTTACAGATGAAGAAACAGAGACACAGATTAACTGTATCTTCTCCAGTTAAGTTAGTAGATAAAAGTCTGGTGTTGGAGTCTAAAGTCAACCTAAAAACGTTTGTCTACTTACCAGTCTCATTCCCATTTACTTTCTAAGTTTTTTATTGTTTATTAAGGTTTTATTTATTTGAGACAGAGAGAGCACTAGTGGGGGAAAGAGGGAGAAGAAGCAGCAGACTCCCCACCGAGTAGGGAGCCCAGGCAGCCCTAAGCAGGGCTCCATCCCTGGACCCCAAGATTGTGCCTTGAGACAAGCCAAAGGCAGCTGCTTAACTGAGTGACCCAGGCGCCCTGGTCACTCCCATTTAAAATACCTAAAGAGTTTTAGATTTCAGAGTTGAATTGACCCAAATGTTGTATATATGCACATTTATGGAGATTTAATCTTGACATTTTGGGGATGGTACCTCACAGGCAGACTTTCAAGGATGGTCAGAATTTCTTTTTGGTGCCTGTCACTATCGAAGACTTGGCTTTTTCCACTTGTGTTTGAATAGAAGTGCAGTACAGTTTCACGTATAGTATGTTGAACTTAAACCTTTTTTTTTGAAGATTTTATTTATTTATTTGACAGAGAGAGAGATCGAGGTAGGCAGAGAGGCAGGCAGAGAGGGGGAAGCAGGCTCCCCGCTGAGCAGAGAGCCTAGTGCAGGGTTCAGTCCCAGGACCCTGAGATCATGACCTGTGCCTAAGGAAGAGGCTCAACCCACTGAGCCACCCAGGCACCCTTGAACTTAAATCTTAATTGAATTCTAGGCTCATGCCCAGGCATACTAACGGAGGGCGAGTGGCAAAGCACTGAATCATAGGTCATAATATTGTGGGCAGTGGTAAAGAATGTATTTTTCGAGTCAAGTTTATAACACATAATATAGAACAACTGATCACTACATTTTTTGTCATTTGAATGTGTAATTAAAAGGCCAGGTTTGTATTTCTGCCAGCTAAGTTTATCATCTTCATTTCTACCTATAAAGCATGGTGGAGCACCTTAGGTCTTTAAAAAAAAAAACTATTAACAATTTTGACTTAGGTGCAGGAAGCTGTTTGGAAACTCTGGAAAAAAGAAAGCCCCTTGTAGTGGTTGTAAACGAAAAGTTGATGAACAATCATCAGTTGGAATTGGCAAAGCAGCTGCGCAAAGACGGGCATCTCTTCTACTGTACCTGCAGGTATACTACAGACTGATAATTTGACCTCTTGCCTTAAATCCTCCCTAGCTGTTCTTATCCATTTACCTAACCTGTCTTTTCAACCTCTTACCTTCTGCTTATCAAATATACTTTGATTTTTCTCACCTGTGAAGCCCTCTTATTTGTCTTCCACTGTGAGTGGGATCTCTGTTACATTTCTTTCTGTGTCTGTGCCTGCTTCATTTCATGTGAATATCTCTGTACTCATGTATGTAAGTTTCATCTGGTGTGCAAGTCTCAATATAATTTTTTAGTTCATTAGATTTTCATTATTTGAAGAGGGCATTTGCTTATTTTTTATAATTAAGGTTTTGCCTTTATTAAATCCATTTGGATCCCTAAGTGAAATTTACTCACTCATTAATTAAACTGCACCTAATATGTCATTGGCATTGTTTTTAAGTGCTATAGATACAGTGATAAACGTGAGGTAAAGCCCCTGCTTTCGTGATACTTAGGTTCCAGTGGTGGGAGATAGAATACTGCTCATAAATAAGTGATGGAAGATAATTTCATGTGGTGAAATGTGTTATGAAGGAAATAAGGCAGGATGATAGGATAGCTGGAAGTGAAGATTAATTAGATTGGTCAGGGAAGGCATGACTCAGTATATGACATTTGAGCTGAGACCTAAATGACAAGAGTTAGTCTTGTGAAGCTCTAGAGGAGGAAGGAACAGCAGCAACTGCAAGGGTCCTAAGTTAAGAAAGAGCTTGGAGTTTGTTTTGTTTGAGGAGCAGAGGGAAGGTTAAGTGTGGCAGGAGTATGGCAAGCAAGGGAGAAGATTGTATAAGATGAGACTGGGTGGAGATGGCTCACATAAGAGTTGTGGTTTTATTCTGTGTTTAGTGAGAAGCCATTAAAGTATTTTAAGCCAGAGGAATTACAATGGTAAGGAGTATTATTTTCTAGAAGTATATTCAAATTCAACAAGAACTGATCAACATCACTGTAGAAGGATGAAGAAAATTGCTGGTTGGTTTTCTATTCTTCTTGAGACATTAGAAGCTTGCCAAAGGGTCAGGTCAGTAATTCCCAATTATATGACTTTAAAAGCTATCCTAGTTTGATGTTTTAAAAAGTAAAGACCTCATAGAAGTATTATAAAATACTTATTTTTATGTTTTTATAATTGAAATTAATTTTAAAGTGAAAAACCTTAAACTGGCTAGAACATAAAAAGCTTGTCTTTTAACTTCACTGTGTCTCTTATGTACTCAGTAAATATTTTTTCTTTCATTAAATATTTATTGAGCACCTATGATGTGCCAGGCATTATTCTAGGTACTTGTCATGTGTTGGTGAACAAAACCAACAATTCCTGTTCTCATTGAGAGGAGGCAAGTTCATTGATTGTTTCAGGGACGATTATTGGTGTCCTAATCCCTGTATGAGATTGGAGGAGAAGAAATATTAGGGAGGCTGTGCAACACAGAAGCCATTATTAAAAGTATTGTGAGTCTGGGGGCGCCTGGGTGGCTCAGTGGGTTAAGGCCTCTACCTTTGGCTCAGGTCATGATCCCGGGGTCCTGGGATCGAGTCCCAGCTCTCTGCTCGGTGGGAAGCCTGCCTCCCCCTCTCTCTGTGCCTGCCTGTCTGCCTACTTGTGATCTCTATCTGTCAGGTAGATAAATAAAATCTTTATTTTTTTTAAGATTTTATTTATTTTTTATAGAAAGAGAGAGAGAGAGCACAGGCAGACAGAGTGGCAGGCAGAGGCAGAGGGAGAAGCAGGCTCCCTGCCGAGCAAGGAGCCCGATGTGGGACTCGATCCCAGGACGCTGGGATCATGACCTGAGCCGAAGGCAGCTGCTTAACCAACTGAGCCACCCAGGCGTCCCAAATAAAATCTTTTAAAAAAAAATTCTTTAAAAGTATTGTGAGTCTGCAGAAGCTCGTAGTGAACATAATGTAGGCTTCAGATAATGGGCATAGCTGTCCTTGGGTAGTTGAGACTGTTAGGGGTTAACATTTTTAAAAGAAGAATAAACTCCTCCTCCTAAAGGGTGCACGCAAGTCAACTTTTCCAGATACTCTTAATGAGTGTTTCTATTCTACATGTTAATTCAGCTTTGATTTTATGTCAGTACATTTAAAATGAGAAAGCACTGATTTCAGAAACATCCTGATTCTTTACCCAAGGTGAAAAGGAAGCTCTACAAGTCTCCCAATTTATTTTTTACAGTTTTAGAAGTCTTTTTCTTAATACTAATTTCAAGAAAGTCATACACATGAATGCTGTAAAAATCAGTAATTGGTTGTATTTTCATTTTAGGTATGTTATTTATTCCCCCAAATCTAGGCTAGGTAGCTGTATATCTTGTTCTAATTTAAGTGGCTGCTTTACTCAAATTTCTGAAGTAATACTTTTATGTCATGGTTTGGAATCTACTTCCAACATGCATGGTGATTGTACATTGCTTAATTATATATGGATTTATGATTGTGAAATAACTTTCCTTTGCCAGTAATTTAGCACCTTCATGCATGGTCCAGTAGTCTCCCCAGCTTATTGTTCTTGTCTGGCAGCTGTTACTTTTGTTTTCATTTATTCTGCTTTCATAAATTAATTTTGCTTCGGTTTATATCTTCCCAGTCCTGAGAAATGTTCAAGAGCTATGTGATCACATCTTTCCTGAAATAATATTTCTGTAATATTTCAGTTGACATAATATACAGTATCTGTTGAATTGGTATTGACAGGTACTACCTAGTGTTATTCATAGTGCTTTAATCTTTGTATGGTTGACCCTGGAACAACACAAATTTGAATGACATGGGTTCACTTATACACAGATGTTTTTTCACTACAGTACTGTAAATGTGTTTTCCTTATGATTTTCATAATGTTTTTTCTCCAGCTTACTGTATTAAGAATACAATGCATAACATAATGTACAAAATGTATGTTAATTGACTCTTTATGTGAACAGTAAGGCTTCCGTGCAATAGTAGGCTGTTTTTGTAGTTAAGGTATGGGAGAGTCAGAAGTTGTATATAGATTTTCTTTTCTTTAAGATTTTTTATTTATTTGAGAGAGAGAGAGCATGAGTGGGCGGGAGGGGTAGAGGGAGAAGGAGATGCCGACTCCCTGCTAAACTGGGAGCCCAAAATGGGGCTCCATCCCAGGACCCTAAGATCATGACTTGAGCTGAAGACAGATGCTTAACCAACTGAGCCACCCAGGTGCCCTTGCAAGTTGTACATGGATTTTCAATTGCGCAGATGGTTGGTTCCGTTAACTCCACCTTGTTCAAGGGTCAACTATACCTAAAATAAAATTATATTAAAATTCACATGTACAGTTTGAGAAGCATCACAGTATTTTTGGAAGTTATAGTCAGTCATCATGTGGGCAGTAGATGAATTACAGGATTTTCTCCCTTGTTACCTAATATTTTTCTTCTTTTGTTTTAGCACGCTTCCTGGGCTGTTACAGTCAATGGACTTATCAACACTGAAATGTTTTCCTCCTGGCCAGCCAGAAAAATTTTCTGCATTTTTGGATAAAGTTGTTGGATTACAAAAATAAACACTAATCTCTGAACACTTTAAAAACACCCCCCCCAAATCCAGCATATGGAATGTGGTTAAATCAAATTAAATATATAATATATATTTACAAAATAATATAAATTAATAAACTTATACGTCAATAGAATGTAAAGAAAATTTTAATGGTGTGAATGTTAGCTTTTGGGTCCAAATCCTTACTGCAATTTAGTAAATTCAGTAGATTTCTACTTTATAGTTTAGTTAAAATATGTAGTGAGCATTCACAGGTTTTATTCTAGAATCCCAAATTGATTTAGAAATCACAAAAAAAATGAGTTAAATCTGGAAACTTTGACAAGAACCTCAAACGTAGTTATTAGTTTGGTGTTCCTTAGGATAAAAAAAATGAAGCAGTAACAAATTTGTAAAGGCATTGAGAGTCAGGATCATTAGCTGTACAATTTAAAGAACCAATTTTTTAAAAAACAAGCAAAAATGATGAGTTATGTTCTGTGAAATAAAACATTAAATAATTACCTTAAAAAGGTTAAGATTAATTAAAGGTTAACAAGATTAAATATCAGGTCAGTTGATTATGGTACTTGGAGAAATTTTAGTGGAGTAGATATGTTCTCTTTACTCTGAAATGCAAATAGAAAAATGACAAAATAATCCTGTTCTATATCAAAGTTTTATTGGTTTGAAAAGAAGTCAAAAAGGACTTAGGCTAATAGGACTTGCTGTTATTTTTAAGGGCCCCTTCTCACAGCAGTATTGAAACATTTATTGCAACAGAGTAATTTATAACTTAGGTACTTCTAAAATTAATTTTCACTATACAGACATACTCTCCATAATATTCTAAAATGTTGGCTATTCTAAGCATTTTACTTGAGATGCTTTATATAATGTTTCTATAGATTTATTTTCCTGATTGTGTTTTACTTAGGTTAATATTAAAATAAATTATTAACTAGTAGTAGAAGGTGGTGGCTCAGAAATACTCTGGGTATCAGAAGGAAGCTAACTTGGATTAAAATTTTGTTGAGACTAATCTAAAAAGTGAGTAATCTACATCTGCATAGTTGAGAATTCACAGCAAGGAATCATAAATGTACATTGGTCTAATTACTAGTGTTATATAGGAAAGGCCCTTTTCAAATATATGGAGAGAATTTCCTGGGCTCTTTTTTTTTTTTTTAAGATTTTATTTATTTGTCAGAAAGAGAGAGAGAGCACACAAGCAGGCAGAGAGGCAGGCAGAGGCGGAGAGAGAAGCAGGCTCCCTGCCGAGCAAGGAGCCCGATGTGGGACTCGATCTCAGGACGCTGGGATCATGATTTGAGCTGAAGGCAGTGGCTTAACCCACTGAGCCACCCAGACATCCCTCCTGGGCTCTTTTATATGCTCTAATTTGAGAAAAATTGTGGCTTAAAATGTATTCTGATCACTTGGTTTTTAGTTAAGTCATGAAGGACTAACTGCAGAATCAGAAATAAAGGGTCTACTTAAACATCAGGCAACTGTGAAGTGGTATGAGACCGCAAATGCTGTTTCTTTCTTACAAGATATATAGCCTTGACTCCATTATTTCATTTAGCAGAGACTTAAGTCAATGGTATTAATTGTGTGCAATGATACCCCTTAACTATATACCTCTGAAATCTTTTTATCAGTTGTTCAGCTTAAAAATCTAGGGAATTTACTCTCAGAATCAATTTGATTTGACAGGAATTCTTGGGATCATCTTGTGCAATCCCATCATTTCACAGATGAGGAAGGCCAGAGGTTTGCAGTTTGTCTATCAGCCTCTGACAGAGAGCTGCCACTGGAGAAGCAGCTTCTTGACTCCTGGTCTTGTACTCTCTCTACCACACCATAATAAATATTGTAAGGTTTTTAATTCTTTATAATTGTTTGTCTAGTATTTAGTTACTTCCTTCCAAGGAGAGTTTTGTTCATTTATTAGAAGTTGTTTACGTTAGTAGGAATTTCACACTTAATTGGGTTTTTCTTTGGTGTTTGATAAACTTATCTTAGACTTAGAAACCTGTGATTCCTGAGTTTTTGGAATCTAGCAAAATTCCATGGGTAGGATTGATACTAGATTGAATAAAGGAAGACTTTAAGACAGAATTATAGATTTTTGGAGTTGGAAGAGAATTTTAAACATAGCTACTACAAACCATTCTTTGTATAGATGAAGAGGCTAAGATAGAAGAAGGCTAAGATAAATTAATTGCCAAATTTACCTGCTAATGGTCTTAAGAAAAATTAATGGTAATCAAGATTCTATTTGGAATATTTGGCTCTGAATAAAATTTATTTGGTTTCATTGCATGGCAGGGCTTCAGGTTCTTGAAGTCAGTGGGTAAGTGGAATGCAGTTTATTTAGCAGTTTTCTGTTGGAGGTATTTAAATTTCCAGGGATAAGCAAGCAAAAGAGTATTTTGAGAAATTGGTATCATGGATAGGTTCAAAGTTGGACAAGTAATAGTAGAAAGTTGATTCTGGAGTACATGAAAAGTGATGTGAGTTATATATACTTACCTTGGTAAGTAGGGAGTTCAGATGACTGCTTATGATTTGGGAGGAAAGAAAGCTGGAAGGATTTGGTGGTAGGTAAGATAGTGCAACTGATGAACTTGATGTGGGATTTTGGAACCTTAAAACGTATAGTTAACTCTTGAACAATGTGGAGGGTTCGTGGTTCAAGACCCCTGCACAGTTGAAAATCCACGTATAAATTTTGACTCCCAAAAGATTTGACTAATAGCCTGCTGTTGACTGGAAGCCTTACTGATCACATAGACTGTCAGTTAACACGTATTTTGTATATTATGTGTATTATATACTATAATTTAATAAAGTATAGAGAAAAGGAAATGTAAAGAAAAAATCAAGGAAGATATAGTACTTTACTATATTGTAAAAAAAAAGTCTGTTTAGGTAGACCTGCACAGTTCAAATCCGTGTTGTTCAAGGGTCAGCTAGTCATTATCTGAAAGTACTGTCAAGTGTCTGATTTTAGACACCTGAGAGTACTACTCTGTGCTTTTAAAGGTAAATCATGTAGATAAAAAAGGGCAATATAAAAATGTGTACCACCACTTTGATAGAGGAAGAGTTTTCTAAGATTAAAAAAAAAGTCTAATTACTACAAGTAATGTAGACATTTTTCTTGGCCCTTTAATATGGTATAAGCAGTTAATCTGTCTCATTTCGTTCAAATTGCAGAATTTTCAGACCAGAAATCTGCATACAGTGTAAGAAATGAAGTGTATGGGCAGACTGTTTGAAACTGATTTGGGGAAAAGGTTTGGAATGGGTGGTCCATATAACTGTATACTAATCTGTTTTTCTGCTGAACAATACTATATTTTTTGTGGGGGAGTGAGGAATGAAAAATAATTAACACTTGTTACTTGCTTAGTATGTCTCATACTATTTAAAGCAGTTTAGGGGTTCCTGGGTAGCTCGCTCAGTTAAGGGTCTACCTTCAGCTCAGGTCATGATCTCAGAGCCCTGAGATTAAGACCCATGTCTGGCTCCCTGTTTAGCCGAGAGTCTGCTTCTCTCCCTTTCCCTCTCCCTCACCCCCTGCTTGTGCTCATTCTTACTTGCTCTCTCAAATAAATAAATCTTTTAAAGAAAAGTTTACAGGTACAAAGTTACTTAATCTTTACAATAACTTTATGAAATGGCTACTATTCTTCCATTTTGCGGATGAGGAAACTAAGCTCAGCATAATGCAAAAAGGAAGTTTTATGCTACTTAAGTGTCTGATGGACTGGGAATTTTAATTGCTAGAATGCTGATTTCCACTGTTTCTTCCATCATTTATGGTGACAGGACAGTATTTAAAGCCAGGATTACTCCAGGAAATTTTGATTGTATGATAACCACAGGTGTATTTCAGTCTTTACATTGTTATTTTAAAAGCATACTGAGGGGCACCTGGGTGGCTCAGTGGGCTAAAGCCTCTGCCTTCAGCTCAGGTCATGATCCCAGGGTCCTGGGATCGAGCCCCACATTAGGCTCTCTGCTCAGCAGGGAGCCCCCTCTCCCTCTGCCTGCCTCTCTGCCTACTTGTGATCTCTCTCCTTCTGTCAAATAAATAAAATCTTTTTAAAAAAAGAAAAAAAATAAAAGCATACTGAATGCTAATCAAAATCCATGTGGAGAAACTCTCCCAAATGGTGTGCCTGGTTGTAAGTTACGTACTGGCTCTTTTTTCTCTAAATGTTTGTTTTAGGTTCTATTTTTGTTCTTGTTCTCTTTATATATTTTTTTCTTGTTATTTTCATTACTCCCAGAGCTACCATTGATGCTCCTATCTATTTTCCCTGACTCTTTGATTTGAGCTCCTGAATGTATTTCCAGTTATCTGAACTAAAATATATTGCTCCTTCCATCCTTCTGAGATCTTTGCCTGTATTGATGATGCTATCATTTAGTCCTCCAGGCTTATATCTTTAACCCATTATATCTGATCGATCACCAGGTTCTCTTAGCTTTACTTTCTAAATATCTTGAGCCCATTTATTTGCTCACTTAGTCTCGTAACATAAATGTGTAATAAGCATCTACTTTTTGTATCAGCACTCAAGACATTGATTCCTGCTCTGGAGGAACAGTCTAGTTGAGGAGGAACTGTCTTACTCTTTCTTGAATCCTCTGCCTGTAGCACAGTAGGCTTTCCATAAACGATAAATGCACTTTTTCTCATTTTCTTTTTTTTTAAGATTTTATTTATTTATTTGACAGAGATCACAAGCAGGCAGAGAGAGGAGAGAGGAAGCCAGCTCCCCGCTGAGCAAGGAGCCCCATGTGGGGCTCGATCCCAGGACCCCGGGATCACGACCCAAGCCAGAGGCAGAGGTCAGAGGCTTTAACCCACTGAGCCACCCAGGCGCCCTTTTTTCTCATTTTCTTGATTGGGATTAGGTCTTCAGGAAGCACTGTCATCTTGCACACAGTCATTATATAGAGTCTAGTATGTCTCTTGTTCAGAAGAAAAATGTGACCATCACATTGTATGGTGAAATTTGTAGGCTCAAACGCTTACAGGACTGGCATTAAAACAGTAATACTGATTGTATGTAATATCCTAATGGTATTTAAGTGTCTGTCAAATAAGGGAACCTATTGGGGATTTTTGGTAAGACATGTTAAAAATCAAGAGGTTTGTTAAAAGCAGTAGCTATAGTGTTTTCCAGTAAAAGATTACATGGAGAAAGGTTTTTAAGATAACTACCAAACAACAATTTAATTCCTTCTTAAATGGTTAATTCCTTATATGAATATTCTAGCACAATCTTTATACTGAATAGTTCTTTAAATTATAATTATTGTAGGTGGCTGTATAGAAGGTGAACAAACCTAGCTTGCTTCAAACAAGAATTTCCTGAAGAATATGTGCTCTTTGACTCTGATAATACTGATTCTCAGAATATATTTAGGGTCTTTTATACCATTAAATACCATCTATTTTGGTATTTTTTAAAGATAAAAAGAAACAGGCATCACAAGTAGGCAGAGAGGCAGGCAGAGAGAAAGGGGGAAGCAGGTTACCTGCTGAGCAGAGAGCCCAATGTGGGGCTCTATCCCAGGACCCTGAGATTAGGACCTGAGCGGAAGGCAGAGGCTTAAACCACTGAGCAACCCAGCCACCCCTCTATTTTGGAATTTTACTTCTAGCCCTTTATTGTGTTTATGAATTGTTACAATAGCCAGACCAAACTTATTTTTTTTTAAAGATTTTATTTATTTATTTGTCAGAGAGAGAGAGGGGGAAGGAGCACAGGCAGACAGAGTGGCAGGTAGAGGCAGAGGGAGAAGCAGGCTCCCTGCCGAGCAAGGAGCCGGATGTGGGACTCGATCCCAGGACGCTGGGATCATGACCTGAGCCAAAGGCAGCCGCTTAACCAACTGAGCCACCCAGGCGTCCCAGACCAAACTTATTTTGATTGACACTGTCATTTTATTTTGATGGCTATATAGTCCTATATAAGGCAGTAGTATAAACTTCTTTGGGTCATAGAACCCTTCAAAATTTTTAAAAGTAATGCCTCTCTCTCTTACTGACACATACACACATTTTGCAGTGAATCTCGGAGTTTTTACTAGGTACTTTGAGGCGCCAGGTTAACAATCTCCAGAGTGGCCAACTTAAGTATTTTCATTCCTCATTCATTGTTCATTAGTACTCTGGTGATAAGTACTAGACTCCTTTATAATGAAGCCCTCTGATTGAATACATTTAAGTTTGGCAATTCCCAGTTTTATCACATAACAAATTAGAAACTTACCAAGTTTAACACCTGCCAAACACAATTTGAAACAAATTTAATATTAACTGTCTATAACCCATAATGTCTTTCGTAGCATCTAATTGATAAATGGAACTAAATGGAATTTTTTCATTTGTACTAGTTCTAGGATATACTAGATTAGGCTATTTGGAAAAGCAATACAGTTCTGTACCTTGTTAACTGTCAAGTGTGCTTCTAATGAATTTGCTGAACTGATAGTCACTGTTGGAATGGTGTCTGTGAGGCCATATATTGCATCTTTTTTACTGTTCGTTTCTCCTTTTGTATAGAACATACTGGTTGTTTCTCCACTGCCAGTGTGCAGTGGGTGGATAATACACTTCCCAAATTTAGGAGTGAAAAACATTCTTAAGTCCTTGGCCTAAGTAATTTTCTGGATCTCTGTTTTCACATTTGTGAATTAGTAAAGCTAATAATTTCCTTTATAGGTGATTTCTAAGACCCAAGACCAATTGTGTGGCATGTTTGAAAATTAAAAGAATGTCACTGAAATAGTGCATATTCTCGGTTAGAGTTTTTGTTTTAAGAAGTAGGAGTAGAGGGGCGCCTGGGTGGCTCAGCAAGTTAAAGCCTCTGCCTTCAGCTCAGGTCATGATCCCAGGGTCCTAGGATCGAGCCCCATATCGGGCTCTCTGCTCCGCCGGGAGCCTGCTTCCTCCTCTCTCTCTCTCTCTGCCTGTCTCTCTGCCTACTTGTGACCTCTGTCTGTCAAATAAATAAATAAAATCTTAAAAAAAAAAAAAGTAGGAGTAGAGGGGTGCCTGGGTGGCTGTCTTTAAGTGGCTGCCTTTGGCTTGGGTGATCTGAGACCCGAATTGGGCTCCCTGCTCTGCAGAAGGCCTGCTTCTCTCCCACTCTCCCTCCTTGTGTTCCTGTTTTCACTGTATCTCTGTCAAATAAATAAAATCTTTAAAAAAGGAAGTAGGAGTAGACTTAGATTTCCCTGGAATTCACAGTATATATTCCTAAATGATACAGAAAGCAAAGTCTTCAGACTTTGTTCAGACACTGTATTTTGACTAATAAACCAACCCCTAGTATTTCTGTGCCATTAGGATATATTTTTAAACAAAGCATTACTTTCTTTTTTTCTTAAATCTATATCAGAGTGCTTCAGATGGAAGTGGGAAGAGTAGGAAATGAAAGCAAGTGGCTCTTAGTAGTGTTTCTTTTACTTTGCATATCTGAAGGATCACTGCTCTGGGAAATCAATTCTTTATTGTCTCTTTCCTAAAGCTTGAGGAGGGACGGTGAATAGGATCAAATGGCCAGATTTTGTTTTGGAACCATTGTGTTCCCTTCCCTCATAAATCCTGCTTTGTTCATTTTATTTAAGTGTCTACTATGAAAAAAGGCAATAGGTTTGTTTCCAGTGTGCTGTTAAAAATGTTTTCAAAATGTTTACCATCACATTTTTCAGTAATGAAAAACCTTAAAAAGAGGTCCTGTAGGATTGAGTTCTTTATCCCAATTGGTTCCATGTTATTTTGGTACTAAAAATAAGTGAAATAAGTGATTTAATGTTAGGGTTTTTTAAAAGATTTTATTTGACGGAGAGAAACACAGTGAGAAAAGGAACACAAGCAGGGGGAGTGGGAGAGGGAGAAATTCTCTTCCTGCTGAGCAGGGAGCCCATGTGGGACTCATCCCTACTGGGATCATGACCTGAGCCAAAGAAAGCTAGGTGCCCCTGTGTGCTACGTTGTTTTTTTTTTTTTAAGATTTTATTTATTTATTTGACAGAGATCACAAGCAGGTAGAGAAGCAGGCAGAGAGAGAGGAGGAAGCAGGCTCCCTGCTGAGCAGAGAGCCCGATGTGGGGCTTGATCCCAGGACCCTGGGATCATGACCTGAGCTGAAGGCAGAGGCCTTAACCCACTGAGCCACCCAGGCACCCCGCTAAGTTTTTTTTAATACTGGTTGCCTTTTACCAGTTTCCCACAAGTCTTTACTTACATGTGATTGCCATTTTTATTTTTTCCAGTTTTGGATAAAATTGATATAACTGTAAAAGTTTAATGTATATGACATAATATTGGATACATGTATATATTGCAAAATGATTACCACAATAAGATTAGTTAATATCTGTCACCACACATGGTTATAAATTTTGTTGCCTTTAAAAATCTAGGTCTCCATTTCTAAGGTAAGATTTACTCATCTTTATTTGGGTCAGTCAGCCCCACAATTTGCCAGGATAGTAGGTTAATCCCCCTAGTGACTGTTTTTATGGTTAATGTTGATCACAAATTTGACCATCTAAAGGGAGGGCAAATCTGTTATCCACCATTGAATCATAGTTCCTTAGGCCTGAAAGAGCTTAAAAATGCAGCGTATATCCTTTCATAGATGAGGAAACAGACTCAGAAAGTAGCATAATCAAGTTCATTATATTCTTTTCATGGTACTATGTTGTCTCTCAAACTAATAACTCCTGTCCTGTCCTATATACATTGACAACTAAACCTATGTCACAGATACTGTATGCTTTAAAAAAATTTTTCAGGCATGTACCGCATTTAATTAGTTGAAACATGGAGTGTTAACTGAGAACTTTAATAGTATTCATGTGTTGTACTACAGAGAATTTTCCTATTTGATCAGTGAAGAAATAAGACAATTCTAGCAATTAAAACAAGTCACATTTGCAGGTTAAATTTTAATATAAAATGTAATTAAAAAATTAAAGCATTTTGATTTCAAAATAAGTCAAATGTTATTGTTATTTTCTTCAATCTATTTTTTTAAATCTACCCAGAGAACAGTGCCTAAAAGTTTTTAAGGCAATTTTTCTTTTCATCACTTTCAGAAGTGAAAGAAGCCTCGTCAGGGTTGGGGAAAGCTCCTCTGTGGAGCTATATTTGAACTTTGGCTTGATTTCCAGAATTTAGTTGAAATTGTTCTAGTTCTTAAATTTTTTTTTAACCAATGAATTTATTGGTGAATTGTTTTGTCAGGTAGCCCCTAACAGCAGTCAATATTTAAATACTTTTGTACTATACACTTAACATTCAGTATCTATCTTATGTAATTATTCCAGCAGCCTTAGGTATAGATGACAAAAAAATTTGTACAGCATCATTTTTCAAGCTTTGAAACAATTTAAAAGGAATAGCTATTTTGTATTAGCAGCTTATTAACTTGAATGCTCAAAGTTCTTCCTGCTTAACTTTGAATCTGGCTTTTCCCAAATCAGAAAGATGTGGAAAGTCTTTGTAAAAATACCCTCCCATTGAAAAGTCCAGTTCAAAGTTAAGCAGGTAATTTTAGCGTTCCTTAGAGCCTTTAATATTGCTAATGGGCAGTGTGAACCTCAAAGATTAGATTATAGTGTGTAGTATTTGCTGAAATTTTCATCTCAGAACTCTATTTTGAGACACTTACTAATAAGTTGTGAGACAACATCGTATGAGAATGTTGTAGTTCCAAAAACGTGGTCCAGCAGCATCAGCATTACTGGAGAACTTGTTAGAAATACACAGTCTCAGGACCCACCCCAGACCTGCTGAATCAGAATCTCTGGGCATGGGGTAATTTGTTTTATGGAGCCCTTTCACTGTTCTAGAGGTTTACAGGATTAAAGTAATTTGCTATAGAAGAATAGTAAGCCAGTTGGGATTTCAAGTGCAATAGATACTTTGAAGGACAGTATTAAATAATATGAAATAGCTATTATACATATGATGAAGTCTATTATTGGCCTGCAGGTCTTTGTTAAAAAGTCTATTGTACTGATTTGGGGAATATAACTTGTACTTAACACCTGAGCCTTTGTTCATCTTTTCTTTTTTGGTATGTGATTCTTCTTTGTAATAATTGTGTAAGAATCAGACAATAGTCCTTGTCTTATTATTGATAGGATGTGAAAACTTGGACAGATTTCATAGTCATTTGAAACTTGTTTCTTCATTTGTAAAATAGATCCCTTGTAGCTCTAATCTAAAATTCTGTCATTTTCCCAGTTTATTATGCTATTGTTTCTTCACTTAATATTTTTAAAAAATTTTTATTTAAGATAATACACATAAAAGGTATAAAATATTAACTAGTTCTACAGTGTGTATAACAGTTCTGTGTCCCACTTCTTCCCATCTCTGATAAGCTTTCTGTGATTGGCCATAATACATTTTATGTTTTATAAGTAAATATGTTCAAACTTGTTTTCATTTTTTAAATTTAAATACCATCTATATATTTGCTAGTATGGAGGAGGACACTTTATATTCCTCTTTCACAGTAGGGAGTCTATGGATGATTTTATTTTTTAATGGATGACAGTAGGGAGTCTATGGATGATTTTATTTTTTAATGGATGATTTTAAATAGAGAAAATAGATTATTTTAGTTCTTGTGAGATTTGTTTACAGTGTTGACATTACTCAAGTACAATATTCACATCTGAGTCATGTAGTCAGTGTTCGTTGATTACATTCCTTTTTTATTTACATCATTTTTATTTTATTTTTAAATTTTTTTTTAGATTTTATTTATTTATTTGACAGAGGGAGAGATCACAAGTAGAGAGGCAGGCCAAGAGAGAGAGAGAGAGAGGGAAGCAGGCTCCCTGCTGAGCAGAGAGCCCCGGGGCTGGATCTCAGGACCCTGAGACCATGACCTGAGCCAAAGGCAGAGGCTCAAACCACTGAGCCACCCAGGCGCCCCTATTTACATAATTTTTAATTTCTTCATTTGCTCGATTTTCTATAAAAATATTCCCAAACTCTCCAAAAGAGGTATACATCTTTTCTAGTATGTTTAAATAAGGTTATCTGTAACTTTAATTATTTATTTTTGAAAGGTCTGTGCTGGAGTTCTTTTTTTTTTTTTTAAGGATTTTATTTATTTATTTGACAGAGATCACAAGTAGTCAGAGAGGCATGCAGAGAGAGAGGAGGAAGCAGGCCCCATGCAGAGCAAAGAGCCCGATGCAGGGCTCGATCCCAGGACCCTGGGATCATGACCTGAGCTGAAGGCAGAGGCCTTAACCCACAGAGCCACCCAGGCGCCCCTGTGCTGGAGTTCTTATACCCTTTTAGGTGAACTGGTCATTCATTCTGTAGTCCTGCCAAATGTCTGCCCTCCTGGGATTTCCCGTTCACCCTTATCCTAGAAATTCCTTTTGCTTCTCTCTTGGATTGAATCTTTTGTTTCTAGGACTCTCTGCCCCCCCCTTTTGTGGTTTAACCACTTTATTTTGGTTTCAAATACCCTTCATAGCTTTCTGAGAGAGGATGGTAATTTTTTTTAATCTTTCATGTTTGGAAACACTTCTACTCCCATCTGATTGATAGCTTGATATAGAGTTCAAGGTTGGAAATAGTTTTCCTCACATAATGAACTTTATTTTTTTTTTCTTCTAGTTCTTCTGTTGAGAAGTTTATTGTTATCATATGTGTGATCTTTTGTATATGACCCAGTTTTCATCTCTGAAAGCTTTAGAATCTTTTTATCCCTGACTTCAGAAATGGTATGTGCATTGCTGATCATCTTTTTTGCTTTAATTGTTCTGGTTACTTCGTGGGCCCTTTCGAGCTAAATGTAGGTACTCTTCTGCAGTGCTAGAATTTTCTTTTTTTTTCTTTTTTAAAAGATTTTGTTTATTTGTTGCAGTTAGAGAGTGTGCACGTGAGAGAGCGGGCAGGGGTGAGGGGCAGAGAGAGAAACAGGCTCCCAGCTGAGCTCCATCCCAGGACCCATGGGATGAAGCGAAGGCAGCCGCTTAACTGATTGAGCTACACATGTACCCCTAGAACTTTTTTTTCATCATTATCCTCATTTCTTCCCCTCCACTTTATGTTTTTGGGGGCCTCTTGTGTTAGATGTTGGCCAGCCAGTAGTGATTCTCTGATTTTCTTATTTTTTTTTTCTCTTCAGTCTTGTCTGTTCTGTGAGTTCCTCAACTCTAAATTCTATTCTTTTTGCTGCTTTTTTGTTTTTCAATTTAAATACAGCAAAATGAGCATTTTTCTTGTATAGTTCTATAAAACTTGACAAAAGTATAATTGTGTAACCACTACCACAATGAAGATAAAAATTACTTACATCACCCCCATACATCCCTTTTCTTCCAACCCTTTGTAGTCAACCTTTTCCTACAATCCTAGCTACTGGTAGCAACTGATCTGTTTTACTCTTCTTCCAGGTTGTCATAAATGCAGACATATAGTATGTAGCCTTTTGAATCTTTACTGAATACAAATCCTTTGAGATTCATGTATGTTCTTTCGTGTATTTATATCTCATTTTTTATTACTGAGGTATATTCTGTTGTATGGATGTGCCAGTTCATTTACCAATTGAAGGATTTTGAATTGTTTCCAGTTGGGGGGGGTCATGATTATGAATAAAGGTGCTATAAACATTCATGCATAGGTTTTTGTGTGATCTGAAGTTTTCATTTCTTTTGGGCAGATAACTAGAAGTGGGATTGCTGGGTTATGTGGCAACTCTGTTTACAGAAACTACTAAACAAATTTTTTTGGAGTGGCTGTACTATTTTATTCATACCAGTAATATGTGAGAGTTCCAGTTGCTCCAAGTCCTTGGCAACACTTGTTATTACAAGTTTTAAAAAAAAAGTTTAGTCATTCTAAGATGTATATAATGGTATCTCATTAAAGATCACAGATGGCCAATAGATACAGGAAAGGTTTTCAGCATTGTTGGTCATCAAGAAAATGCAAAACAAAACCACAATGAGGTACCATTTGATACCCACTAGGATGGCTATAGTCAAGAGATGGACAGTAATTATGGACAGGATGTAGCAAAATGGGAACCCTCATAATACTACCGATGAGATTGTAAAATGGTGCAGCTACTGTGGAAGATAGTCTTGTCAGTTGCTCAAATAGTTAAACAGATCCAGCAACTCCATTCCTAGGTATTATCCAAAAGAATAGAAACCTGTCCAAACAAAAATTTGCACATGAATGTTTATAACAGCATTTGTCATAAAAAGCCAAAAAGTGGGAACAACTTAAATGTCTACTAATTGATGAATGGGTAAATAAAATATAGTTCAATTTTAGGATTGAATTATTTATACATGCTACAACAACATGGGTGAATCTTTTTAAATTCTGTTTTCAGTGCAGAAAGGTGGCTTTATTAACGTACAGGGAGAGGACCCATTGGCAGAAAGAGCTGCCCATGGGTGAACTTTTAAAACCTGCTACACAGGACCATATATTGTATGATTGCATTTATTGAAATGTCTAGAATAGGCAAGTATAGAGAGACAGAAGATTGATGGTTACCTGGAGTTGATGGGCATGGGGGATTAGAGATTGGTGGTTATGGGGTTTGGTTTCATTTGAATGCAATGAGAATGTTCTGAAATTGATTGCCAATGGGTGCCACCTCTGTAAATGTACTAAAAATTATTGAAATGTATCACTTTGAATTGGTATGTGAACTAAAAAGCTGTTAAAAATCACCACTTTTAAGTGTACAATAATTTTTAGTGAATGTATAGAAACGTGCAAACATCACAGTTTTAGAAAATTTTTTATCACCAAAAATGATACTTTGTGCTTGTTTGCTGTTAATACATATTCATACCCCAATCCCAGGTAGCTATTAATCTGCTTTCTATCTCTGTAGATTTGCCTTTTTGGTATATTTCATATAAATGGAATCTTACATCTTTTGGAATCAAACTCCTTTTGGACCTAGCTTCTTTTACTTAGGTTTCAATTTCTCCACATCCTTGTTGACACTTGTTACTCTCTGTATTTATTATAGCCATTCTAGTCAGTATGTATTGATATTTCACCTTTCTAGTGACTAGTGAAGTTGAACATCTTTTTAGCTTATAAGCCATTCCTATATCTTTGGTAAAATGTGTAGTCAAATCATTTAGGCATTTTTTAGTTGTTTTTTTTTCTTTTTTAATTTTTAAAAAATATTT
>ML097215.1:0-49584 GCA_003697995.1 Taxidea taxus jeffersonii | reverse complement strand
TAAAGTCCAATTACCCATTTTCTTTTTATTATATCATCATATCTAAGAACTCTTTGCCTAACTCAGGGTCTTGATGATTTTTTTCCTATGCTTTCTTCCAAAGTTTAGAAATTTTGGTCTACATTTAGGCCTTTGATCCATTTTAATTATAGTCTAAGATGTGAAGTATAGAGTAAAGATAATTTTTTATGTATGAATGTGATTGTACAGCACCATTTGATGAAAATACTGTCTTTGTTGAACTGCTCTTGAACCTTTGTCAATAATCCATTAACCATATTTGCGTTGGTTTTTCTGTGTCTCTTTTCTCTTTTTTTGGTCTCTTTTCTCTTTTTTTGGTCTCTTTTTCTTCTGTTTCTTTCCTCTTTCTTGTCTCTGATTTTTGTTTCCTGTTCTTTCTTGTATTTTCTAGTTCTTTTTTCCTCTCCCAGTTTTCCCTTTTATTTCCTTTTTCAAAGTGAAGTATGTGGATTAGTATTAATTTAAGTTTTATGTAGCTTATTTTTAGTTTCAGTAGCAATAAATATTAAGATTGGCATTTCTTATCTCAAAAAAACTGCCAAAAATGAGTTAACCTTTGCATTATAACCTTTAATTTTTCTCAGTGAATTTGTGGCCTTAGAAAAAGATGGTGATCCCTCTTCCCCAAACCGTGGTTCCAGACTTTTTCTTTTTTTTTTAAAGATTTTATTTATTTAGTTGACAGAGATCACAAGTAGGCAGAGAGGCAGGCAGAGAGAGAAAGGGGGAAGCAGGCTCCCTGCCAAGCAGAGAGCCTGATGTGGGGGCTCGATCCCAGGACCCTGGGATCATGACCTGAGCTGAAGGCAGAGGCTTTAACCCACTGAGCCACCCAGGCGCCCCCGGACTTTTTCGAAAGGCATAATTTCCCTAGTGTTCTGGTTTCTTTTTTAAAAAGGTAATTTCAAATTAATATGCTAAAGGAAGTCAAGATTTGCTTTTATTTTACCATGCTTTTATTTGATTCCTAAATTATTAGATTATTGATCCTTTTCTTATAGGCAGGGCAGTCATAACTACTGGATTCACAGATATAAGAAAAACAGTTTTCAAAGCAGCTTAATTTTGCATCTTCTCCAAAGCCATTTTTTTGATCTGTTTTAACACTTAAGTAAGAAAGGAACTTGATTTTGGCATTTAAATAATGAGACAGTTGACAGTGGCATCAAGTAATGAAAGTGATCAGTCCTGTTTTTGAACCTTAAAAATAAAGCTGTATTTTCTTTGGCTTTCTTAGAATCCAGAGTAGTTTTTCCAGAAAATTGTCCTAATAATACATGGAAATATTATCATGTTCAACACTTCTAGTGCTGTGCCACAGCATTTTAAATGCAGTCTGTTAGAAAGTTTGTCGGTGGGACGCCTGGGTGGCTCAGTTGGTTAAGCAGCTGCCTCCGGCTCAGGTCATGATCCCAGCGTCCTGGGATCGAGTCCCACATCGGGATCCTTGCTCAGCTGGGAGGGAGCCTGCTTCTCCCTCTGCCTCTGCCTGCCATTCTGTCTTTCTGTGCTCACTCCCGCTCTCTCTCTCTGACAAATAAATAAATAAAATCTTAAAAAAAAAAAAAAAGCTTATGGGTAAGACATTTTCTTTTATGCTGCTTCAGTTTAAACTTTAATTTTTTCCAGTTTTTAAGAAACATTTTTTGCATTTTCTTTTTGTTAATGCTATACAATAATTTGGGGATATTAGTTAAGCATTGTATCTGTTTCTTAGTATAGTTAATGGATTTAGTTTCTGTGACCCTAGCAGAGGGTTATTATTATCTAGGAGAACCAAATGAAATTACTTAAAACTCTGTTCTTGAAATACCCGGAAAACTGCTTTGGCACCTTATTTTGAACTGTGATCTTTGCCCCTATATGATCTTTGCCCCTATAGATCAAGGGTGCCCTGGGCCCTGGTCTTTTTTAGTTTTTGAAGATGTTAATACAGAAGTTTCTAGTTAATTAGGTTTATAATTTTTTCTCTTATCTCCATTGAGGGGAGCAGGGAACTTGGGCAGAGACTGTAGTTGAAAATTTGCAGCAGAAATTTTAAAGCCATCTAATGTGGGCCAGGCTGCATCATATACACCTGAGTCTTGTTGCAGTCCTATTGGAGCCTCCTGCAGCAATTGCCCTGAGTTAAGCTGCAAGCTGGGCTTTTTTTTGGTCCCAAAGCTCAGCTGCTTGTGCATATTTCTCTCAATCTTGGGCTGATTGCGTTAATCCCATCCTTCCCCAACAAGGTAGCTCCCCAAGTGCCTTCTCCCATGTCTTCTCAAGTCCAGTTCTCTATTCCTAGGAGCATCGGCTCTTCCTCTTCTTTTCACAGGATCCCGACTTGTCCTGGGCAAGCCAGCCCTTTGCTTCTGCTCCTGAGAAGTGCCAAGATTCTGCAGCGCTGATTCCAACTGCCTTCTCATCCCTAGACTTTGGGCTGCTTTCCGGATACCTGCATAAGCAAGCCCTGGTCACTGCTACTCATTCCTACCTGCATCCTGCTTTTTCCTTCTTGCCACATTTGTGTTCCTTTCTCCCCCTCCCCGCCTCCACTTCTGCCAAAATGCATAAAGGATGGAAAAAGTACTGCGGCCAGAAGTCTCTGAACGAGGCATCAATGGATGAATATTTAGGCAGCTTAGGGCTGTTTCGAAAGCTGACTGCCAAGGATGCCTCTTGCCTCTTTCGGGCTATTTCGGAGCAGGTAAAAAGAAAACAAGTATTTCTTCCCTATACTGAGTTTTCAGGGTTTGACATGTGGCATGGTACTGGAGCTAGAAGACCTGTAGTGCATGGAAAGAAAAAAATCCCTTTTCTCTTTCCTAGTAAAGACATCCAGGCCTGTCTGCCACTTAGTAGCTTGGTGTATGCATTTGTTGATGAGTCCAAATATATTGCTTTGCCTTTGCTGTCTTTTTCTATTTTCTAAATGCCAGTTTAGAATGTAAGATAAGAATGGAATTACAGAAAACTGAAATGAATCTTGATCCCTTAGAAGCAGCCCCTACTTTTCTAAATTTAGTGCCTAAGGAAAAATTTATAGGTTATACCCATAAGAACTAGAAAAAAGGGTGGGGGTGGTAAGACAACCATCTCTCTCACCCCACTAAAGGTGGCAAAAAGATTTTAGAAATGTTAGGACTTTATTTCCCAATTTCCTACGTATGTTTTGAATAAGGGGGACTTAGTGCCCAGTTCATTGTTTTAATTTAAAAGCTACTTCAGATGACTGTTGACAGCTGGTCTTTCTCTTCTTTTTAGTTGTTTTGCAGCCAGGTCCATCATTTGGAAATCAGGAAGGCTTGTGTCTCATATATGAGAGAAAACCAACATACTTTTGAGTCTGTAAGTAGAATACATAACCTAAGGTAGAGATGTTAGCAGAGTGTGTAGCAAATGGGAAGTGAATTTTGAGCCATCTACATAATGAAAATTATGTCATGCAATCTCCTCTCAATGGCAAATATTTAATTTTCAGCTGCCTTCCCCCTAGCTAGCATGCTTCTGGACTACCTCCAGAATTAGATTGTTCTGAACTCTAATCATAAAGTTAAAAAACAATTCATCTGTATCCTTCCTACTACTTTCTACTCCCCATATACCCTCAATAATCTTGCAAGTCCTAAAAAAGTTACATTTTGACTACTGTTCTGTACTATCCATACCACTCTTTTCTTGAACAAGTAATCATAGTTCACAGAAAGTTTGGCTATGTTAATGTTTTTAAATGTGTACTCCCAAGTATGTATAAATGGGAAAACCCCTCTGTACCCTTAATTCTGTACACAGTAATCATCGGACAGTATGAAGAATCATATAATCCTATTGTAAGGAAACAAATTAGGTTCTCAACATTTATCTTCATGTGACAAATTGGTAATTGGTGCTCTGCCACTAATGATTGGCTTTAAGACAACTTGTAGAAGACATCTTGGAGTATTTTGAAATATTTGAATTCTTGTTAACAGAATGAGGTTTTATCAAGGTCTCATTTGTAGTGTGCCCTTTTGTGTGGCTTAAAAAAACATTCTTAGCCCTTCCAGTGCTATTTGTTTTCTTCTGACTGTATATTGTGGGTATTTGCCTGCTGTTTGAGGTTTACTCTTAATTTTCTCAACAGATTTCAGTGAATTTTAAAACTTTCTGTGAAGGCTTCTTGACTTTAAAGCTTATTACCTAGGAGTTAATTACAGTCTTTACTACATCTGGGGAAAGGATTATTCATGAAGTTACTTCAAATGCAAGACCATGGGGAAAAACAGTGCATCTCAAGGATTTTTTGTGCATACAAATCACCTGGGGACCTTGTTAAAGTGCGGATTCTGATTCAGTAGGTCTGAGCTTGGGCCCAAGATTTCTGCATTTTAACAAAGCTCCCAAGTGATGCTTGCCTTGTTCATGATAGAGTAATAGTAACCACATTTTGAGTAACAAATATTTATGTAAAGTTTTAAAACTTAGATGGATAAATCTCAAAATAATTATGCCAAAGAAGGTAGACCCTCCCTCAAAGTACATACTGTATGATTTCCTTTATATAAAACTCTAGAAGAATGCATGCTGGTCTCTAGTGATAGAAAGTAGATCAGTGGTTGCGTGGGAGTCAATCAGTGGAGTTACAGGGGGACACAAGGAAACTTATGGGGATGATGGATCTATCCACTATCACAGTTGTCATGATGGTTTCTTGGGTGCATACATAGGTTGAAATGTATTTGTGCCATTTAAATATGAGCAGTTTGCTCTATGCCAGTTATACTTCAGGCTGTTTAAAAGGGTATTAAGAAAAATTTAAAAAAACTTTAGTGATATATGTACATGGAACTAGACATATATTCTGTTACCCAGGTTTAATTTTATTTTTATTGAGGTATATTTTACACACAATAAAAATTCACCATTTTAGTTCAGCACTTTTAGTTTTGGCAATATATAGTCATGCAACTGCCACTGCAATAAAGATACAGAGCAACTACTGTTACCCCAAGAAGTTCGCTTGTGCCCTGGGCTTTTCTGAAACTAATAAAATTCCCTTTAAAGTTCCTCAGTTTAGCTTTGCAAATGCATGTCTCCTATCAGATTTAAAATCCTTGAAATTATTGGGCTTGCATGATTTATGAAAATTGTCAAGTTAACTTAAATTGGCATTTCAAAAGAAACTCAGAGATGTTATACTTGATGAAATGCACTGGTATCTGGATAAGCCAGGACCATTTCCTAAAATAGTTTTATAGTCCAGCCTTTCTCCACTCATAACTTTTATGTATGTGCAAATCTTCTTGAGGTGCTGTGCAGAATATTAATTTAATACCATAATTATTGAGCTGAATAAAAACCCACTGGAGGATAATATTGCAGAATATAATCAGATTTTAGTAATGCTATGTATTTGGTTAAGTCAAGTTTGTTTTATTTTTGAAGTATGTGGAGGGATCTTTTGAGAAATACCTGGAACGGTTGGGAGATCCCAAGGTAAGATCAAATATGGGGGTTTAATCTTTTCAGAGTATTTGGAATAGTAAACCTAAATATTCATTCAGCGGTGTCGCTTTAGGTAGATGCAACCTATTTTCTTAAGTAGCCAGCTGTGTTGAATCAAGTACTTCTTGCAAAAGTTTAGAGGCTGGCAATTGATCTGTTGTTTTGTGTTGAATGTTGAGAATTGTGTGTCACCAATTTTATCATCCATAAAGTGTTTGCAAACAGGACAAGCCTAGGCCTTTTCACTTTAATGGGGGAGGAGGGATAGTAATGAATGTTACAAGGAGGTCATTATTTTTTTATTCAAAAGTTCCCCTGATTTGTATTAATCCTTTTATGTAGAAGTAAGCTCTATAGACACGTATTTAATTAAGAATAATTTATATTACTAATTCCATAGTTCTGGACTTAGCATTTACTAAGTACCCTGCTAACTTCATATTCCTAACATTAATGCCATTTTTATTGTGCCTTTTAAATCTCTCATATTAACTGTCCTTGTTATTTAATAGCTAACTGAGAAGGTCTTTAGGGCTCCTTTTTTCAGAGTAAGTTTATGTTAATGAGTAACAGTATTCCCAAACCTCAAAGCAAGTTATAGTGTGTTCTACAAATTCTTCATCTAAAACAGTGCTAAGCATCTAAAATAACAATCATTGAACTTGCAGAAACGTTTACATCATAGCTACAGATGTTTTTAAAACACTTATGTACTGTTTATGTTTAGGAAAGTGCTGGCCAGCTGGAAATACGAGCTCTTTCTCTAATTTATAAGTAAGTTAAATCTTTTTTTTAAAGATTGAGTGTGTATGTGTGATTGTGTGTAAAGTTTCTATTCAAGTCTCTTTGGGATTTGGGAAATTTGGATTTAATGTAATATGTAGAATGAAGAGGTCTAAGCACAGTTAATTGGTGTTGATTTTTAGGTGAGAGCCTCTAGCATTTGTGTCCATTTGAATGAAATAAAGGACTTTAAGAACTGCTGGTGTTCCTATAGGAAATCAGAATTTCTTAGAATTCTTGTGTATTTAACTTTGCTTCTTGCATGCGTCTTCCTTGGGGCAATATAGCTTCTAAGAGGGTAGAAATTGGCTCTTCAAGACAAAAAGATACCAGATACTGCAGTGCTTTGTGGTCATTCAAAGGGTTATGGTACCTAAACAGATACACATTGTATCTGTTGTATTAAAATTTCAGAAGGAAATTACGAAAAGGGGGCTTTTTAAGGACATAATAATGGAGCATTTTGAGAAACATTGCTCCATCACTTTGGTCTTTAAAACTGCAAAAGTCGAGGTGCCTGGTTGGCTCGGTAATTGAGCGTCTACCTTTGGCTCAGGTCACGATCCCAAGGTCCTGGGATTGAGCCCTGCATTTGGTTTCCTGTGTGGCCTGAAGCCTGCTTCTCCCTCTCACATTCCCCCTGCTTGTGTTCCCTCTCTGTCTCTCTCTCTCTCTGTCAAATAAATAAAATCGTTTTAAAAAATAGAAGTGGCTATTTCTGGAAGCTGTGCAGTTTTGAAAAATAGTTTTATAATGTAGGTTAGAGGCTCATGGGAATCTTGTTCATTTGAGGAAGTTGATTTCTATATGTAAGACTCCTTCACAATTTTTAGGATGGTGAGGTAGCATATGCGAAAGAGTCCAAACCCTCTCATTGTGGTACTCATTCAAGTTAGTGTTTTGCAGCCTGTTCATTTCTCACTAAATCCATCAAGAAGTCATACAGAAGAGATGGGCAGGTAGCTAATCAGTTGTTGCTTTTAAGTCAAGGGCCAGCTTTTATTTTATTTATTTATTTTTATTTTTTTAAAGATTTTATTTATTTATTTGACAGATCAGAAGTAGGAAGAGAGAGGAGGAAGCAGGCTCCCTGCTGAGCAGAGAGCTTGATGCGGGGCTTGATCCCAGGACCCTGAGATCATGACCTGAGCTGAAGGCAGAGGCTTTAACCCACTGAGCCACCCAGGTGCCCCAAGGGCCAGCTTTTAAATTGGCCTTCTTTTTTTTTTATGTATTGCCTTCCAGCTAAGAATTTTTATAAAAAGTTTTAAAATGGTTAAATCAAAAGTAGAATAATGTTTCTTGGCATGTGAAAATTATATGAAACTCATTTCAGTGTTCATAAGTATATTTTTATTGGGACAGTCATGTGTACTTGTTTTTCATGGTCTGTGGCTGCTTTCATGCTACAAAGTCAGAGTAAACCATATGGCCTACAGAAGCTGAAATGCTTATTATCTGATCTTTTACCAAGTAAAATTTGCCAGCCAATGCTTTAAACAAGTGGGAGCCCCAACACTCAACAAACATGCATACAGTTGTTAGTCTATCTTCTTTACTCCTCCTTTCCCCAAATTAAGGTTCATTTTTAAAAAGATTTTATTTATTTGTTTATTTGATAGAGATCACAAGTAGGCAGAGAGAGGCAGTCGGGGGGGGGGAGGAACAGGTTCCCTGCTGAGCAGAGAACCTGATTTGGGGCTCAATCCTAGGACCCTGAGATCATGACCTGAGCTGAAGGCAGAGGCTTAACCCACTGAGCCACCTAGGCGCCCCCCCCCCCAAATTAAGGTTCATTTTAAAAATCCATAGAAATTTAGCAGCAGTTAGCGGTCTACTTTGAATTAACATTATTTAGCCTCTTAAACATTTGATTATTTTGTATGAATAAGGTAGACACTTTAAAAGACCAAATACTTGTTTTTATAATTATCTCTTGCATATATTAAATTATCTCTTTTCAACCACTTATATTTTCTTCCCATGTAGTCGGGATTTCATTCTTTATCGCTATCCCGGAAAGCCTCCAACTTACGTCACAGATAATGGCTATGAAGACAAGGTAAGAAGATGAACGAATGTTTACTAAAATAAAAGAAATAGATGCTACTGGCTTATCAAAATAGTGAGAAATGATCTTTTGTTACCAAATTAATGGGGAAAAAGCATAGTCTAAATGCCAAGCTTCTCTACCACCAGCCTTTTCCTCTCCATTCAGTTATCCTCGGTGTTGTTAGCCATTCTCTGAACAGACCTGATCTTACCACTCCTGAAATAGGTTAACCCCCACCCCACCCCCCACCCCCGCCAAAAAAAGCCCACCCAAACCCATATTGGCTCCTTGTTGACTAGGAGATAAGGTTCAAACTCAGAAGTTAAGCATTTAGTGTCCCTAAGGGGTACCAAACTTCCTTTTCATCTTCACTGTCCTACAACCTTAGTATACCATGATTCCAGATAGTCTGATAAGTATAACTTTTTTTTTCTTTTCCTTTAAAAGGTTATAAAAAGTATAACTTTTTTTCTTTTCCTTTGTATCTCAAATGTTAATTCCTTTGAAACTTTCCTAACTCCCCTGGAGTTATTTCCTCTGTGTTCCTCTAGCATCACCCAAGTAATTATAGTATTTATCCCACTCAATTTGTTTTCATGTCTATTCTTCTCATTATTCGGAAAGTTTCTTGAGGGCAGGAGAGTGTGCTATTACTGCCTAGTAAGGTACTTGGAAAATAATAGGAAGTTGTTATGTTGGGTGAGAACTCTTTGGCAGTTAAATAGATTGTTCTTCAGCATATAATTTTTCTTCCAAAAAGCTTTTTTTTATTTTATTTAAAGATTTTATTTATTAGAGAGAGAGAGAGCGAGCACAGGCAGACAGAGAGAGAGACAGGGAGAGTGGCAGAGGGAGAAGCAGGCTCCCTGCCGAGCAAGGAGCCAGATGCGGGACTCGATCCCAGGACGCTGGGACCATGACCTGAGCCGAAGGCAGCCACTTAACCAACTGAGCCACCCAGGCGTCCCTTCCAAAAAGCTTTTAGGAAAAGCCTTTTATCCCAATTATTTGATTAGTGAGTATAGACTATACAGTAATTGCATTTTGCAAGTCTTGTTTCACACCATGGACCATAATAAGGCAACGTTTTGATGATAGTAGGACAAGACTAGACACTGGGAGAACTGTTAGGATATTAAAGTAATCTAGACAAAATATCTGAACCAGGCAATTGGCATTAGGAATAGAGTAGAATGCAAGAGATAACTTAGAAAATAAGTATAAATTGGGGCACCTTGTTTTATCAGTGGTACTGCTGTCTAATTTGCTGGCAACATTAAGCCCTTGTAGTGTACCTGGCAGCTCACTGGGCTTTGGGGACTCCAAAATGAAAACAATATACCTGTTCTCTAAGGGCCCCTCAGACTGTGAAGACAGACATGCAAATAGTTAATTTTACAGTGAAGTGATAAGTGTTAAAATAGAAGTATGTACGAAGAGCATAGAAGAAAAAGTCCTTTTCTCTGCTTCAGAGAGTTTAGAAAGTTTCTTGGTGGTAGTGGTATTTAAGTGGAATACCAGACAATGGATCCAACAAGTATGAAGGGCAGTCTATTCAGAGGGATTCTGCAAAGACATGGAAGCAGCAGACACTTTCTGACTCCAGTAGTTGGGTGGGGCAGAGGCTAATGGTGTGAAGATAGGCTAGAGTTACATAATGAGCAGCCATTCCAAGAATTTAGCTTTTTGGAATAGTTTTTTCCCCAATATTTTGTTATAAAGATTTAACAAAATACAGAAAAGCTAAAAGAATTTTATAATGAACATTCTAATTCCCACCTCCTTAGTATCCTTATTTTTTCACCTATCTATCCATTCATCAGTCCATCTTAATTTTTGGTGTATTTTTTAAAGATTTTTTATTTATTTATTTGACAGAGATCACAAGTAGGCAGAGAGAGAGGGGAAAGCAGGCTCCCCACCGAGCAGAGAGCCCGATGTGGGGCTTGATCCCAGGACCCCGGGACCATGACCTGAGCCAAAGGCAGAGGCTTAACCCACTGAGCCACCCAGGCTCCCCTTTTTGGTGTATTTTAAAGTAAATTTCAGACATTCTGTACAATTGCTCCTAAACACTCATTCAAAGGTTTTTTTTTAAGATTTTATTTATTTATTTGACAGAGATCACAAGTAGGCAGAGAGGCAGGCAGAGAAAGAGGGAGGAAGCAGGCTCCCTGCTGGGCAGAGAACCCAATGCAGGCTCGATCCCAGGACTGAGAGATCATGACCTGAGCCGAAGGCAGAGGCTTAACCCACTGAGCCAACCAGGTGCCCCTCATTCAAAGTTTTTAAGCAAGGGTGTGACATAATCAAAATTCTTTGAAGAAGGAGGAGTGGTAGCTTTTGTTATTTTAGCAATTATATACAGCATTGCTGGAGAGGAGATCTAGACATTTAGATCTTTACCAGGACTCTAAGCCTACAATTCAGTTTTTTTCCCTGACATTTTGTTCTGTGAAAATTTTCATACAGAGAAAAATTAAAAGACTCGTGTAGTGAACATTCATAATCCCTATCACCTAGTTCCTACAATTATATAGCTCCATTTTTAAGTGAGTCATGTATATTTTACAGAGATATTATTTGAGCTAAGGGAAAAGCCTCACCCATTGGGAGCCATAAGAATACAAATTAGAGTGTTTGCAGCCATGAAAGAGTATCATGTATAATTCTAATCTGTACATGCACACAAATAAAATACCGGTAGTTGGGCATTTGCATGCATAGGATAGCAAATGTATAAAGTATGTTTGTTTATCTTGAAATTTAAGTACGAAAAAGCCAGTTGGCAGCAGGGTACTTGTGTGACCCCTTGCTTTCTCTAAAACTTGGTTACTGTATCTTAGTTCAGGCTTTTAAGGGTTTATATCTGAATTATTTGAGTTTTCAAAAATGACTTCATTAAAAGCAGTACGTATTATTGACTTAACTTTGCATTTTACATTCAGTATCAAAGTGAATACCATTGGAAGGTAGCCATCCATCTTCACTTAGCCTCTTTACCATTGGAAGGTAGCCATCCATCTTCACTTAGCCTCTTTACCTAGAAAGAATAGATGTACTTCTATTAAAAAAAAAAACTTAAATCTGAAAGGTAGAATAAAAAGCCCCCATTTTTACTTTTCATTCTCCTGTGCTTCAAAATAACTGTTAAGTTTGAGTGGGTATCCTATATCATTCTCTTTGCATTTTTTTAGTGTAGATGGGCTCATACTAAATATATTGTTCCTTGTTCTTTTCACCTATCCTCATCAGTACTACAGATCTACCACATATTTCCACTAGGTTAATGCCATACATCCCACCTACCTACCTATAAGTATGTATCAGAGAACTATTATTTTATGTTGAGATACCACCAGGAACATAAAAGCCATCGTGTCTAGTTTTACTTCTTACACTCAAAATGGTGGAACTTCTTGCCACATGAATAAATTACATCATTATCTCTGGGGATTTTTTCCTCCTTGTTTATTCAGTTCTGGTTAGCTGGATTCCTTTACTCCTTAACAACTGCCTCCAGTTATTAACCTTTCTTAGTTGGAGTTTCAAGTTTTTCTAGTCTGAGGTACAAAGGGCTTCTCTGCTCAAAATCTTGTTTACTGTTCTTTTGGATTAATAAACTCTTAAAGGCAATTACCCTTGGGGCATGTGAAACTTCATAACCTAAATTGCCTTCAGTACTCTGAAATGAATTATACTGATGGAGTTGGAATTGTGATTTCCAAAAAAAAGTCTGGGGAAGAATAACAGACCTGAGATAGAGAACTTTATTATTAGAAGGAGTTAGCCCAGAGTAGGTAGGAAGGGTGCTTATAGTTTTGTGCCGAAGAAGCTTGGTGGCAGCGTTGTCCCATAGAACACAGAGAATCATCTTTGGTACCTTAGGTTCCTGGTACCAGAGGTAGCTTCAAAATAAAATAGACTTAGTTGCTAGGTATTAATCCTTTACAGAAGATGAACTTTTGAACAAAAATTTTAAAAGGTTTGGGTGCTATTCAAACACATTTCATTATATAGAGCCTGCAAGCATTTTTACTAAAATACTTTGGTTAGTAAGCATGGCTTTGGATTATTGTTTGGGAAAACTAGAGATTGAAGATCAAAGAAATTAACTCATTTTGTAGCCATCTCAGTGAATTAATTCATTAAGGAAGTCTTTCTAGGAAGTATTGCTCCTACATGGTGTATTCATATATTGCTACTTGGTACGGGGGATAACATTTTGAGTAAATTAAGTCTTTCCCCCTATAGTTTGAGTTTAGAATATTTGGGTATTTGACCTAATTTCTCCAGTCATTTTTTGAAGTTAAGCTGGGTCTTTTGTAAAAGTTCCCATCTTTTTGTTAATTTATAGATCAGTATTTGTTTGGTATATTAGTAGGAATATGGTTTAGGCTCACAGTGTTGCCTTTGTATTGATTTTAATCTTGGCATTTAAAAGTCACTTTTAAGAAAATCCGTTTGAGTTTTAGCTTGCATTTATCTGTATTTAAATTTTAAAAAATCACTTTGCCTCAGCTTTATTGAGATACAATTGACACATTATGTTAAGTGAAATGAGTCAGACAAGTACTATATGATAACACTAAATCTGCGGAATCTAAAAACATGTTTTTAAAAACAAATTATCAGTTTCTGGTTAGCAATTTAATTTCAAGTATTTCATGGTTGTAAGATATAATATTCACTTAATTGTTCTGTGTGTTTTTCTTCAGATTCTACTCTGCTATTCAAGTAATGGCCATTATGATTCAGTATACTCAAAACAATTTCAGTCAAGTGCAGCTGTTTGTCAGGGTATGTGAAGGCTTCGTAAATGCTTAGCTGTATTTCAGATGATTTTTGTTTTTTTGCCTATCTGTAAATTGAGGGACCCACCATAAACAGCTCTTTTAAGACTTTGTTGGTATCTATTGAAATTGTATACTGGCTTATGGCTATTTTCACATTGTTATAAAGAGATCTTACTTTAACAATTGGAGTTTTGGCTGTTTTTTTCCTTTAGCTGTATTGTATGAAATTCTCTATAAAGATGTGTTTGTTGTGGATGAAGAAGAATTGAAGACTGCAGTTGAATTGTTTCGAAGTGGTTCCAAAAAGAACAGAAACAGTGCTCTGACTGGCAGTGAAGATGTCCATATTGACTACAAGAGTTCAGCTCAGGATAGGTAATACAGGGAAAGGGGGTGTCAACTACATGATCATGTTTAATGTATCTGCTCATCACCATTTGAAAGTGGAAGGAGCTTGACAAGCTTATGACTTACACTACAAACATGTATATATCTAAATACATATTTTTTGATGGGGGAAGAGAAACTTTATCAAGAAGACATGTTGTATTTTGAGATGCTCAGGCTTTGGAGGTTTGATCCAAGTCAGAATCGGTTTTTTTAATTCCTAGAAGTGATTTTAGAACTACCTAACCCCATGATTCTCAAACTTCAGTTCTATACAAAGGTATACTTCATAGTGCTTATTAGAAAGGCAGATTCTTAGGCTAACTTTCACAAAATTTGAGGTCACAGTGGGGCTTAGGAATCTGCTTAAAAAAAAAAAAGTACACCCCGAGTGTTCTGATGTAGGTTGGCTGTAGACCATACTTTAAGAAAAAACTGGTTCTAAACCAGCACCATCATTTTTGTGGGTAACTGAGGTTCACAGTGGTTACTTGACACACACATCCAACTAATAGAAAAGAATCTCTCAGGTTAAGGGAAGTTTTAGGCGTTTTCAAAGTGTCTGCTTTTAGTACTCACTAGGAAGGTAGTTTGTGGCCTCTGAGGAAATTGCTATTAACAGATTTGGTCAAAAATTTTGTGTTAGAGATAATAAAGTGGGTGTTGTCTTATATTTCTTGATTCCTACTTCTATCTAGGAAATTCAGATAGGCTTGGTGTGCCAGTCAGGTGTCACCTTGTCTTTTTTGGTCATGCTTGCAATTTTATTTCTTGGATATTTGTGGCTTGCCCTTTTTTTTGGTAGAGGAGAAGTTTTTAAAACTTACTTGGGAATGCAGGGGTAGAAGTTGCTTCATTCTTCACTGATGACTTGTCCTAAGGACTTTAGGCTTTATGGAAACTAGTAGTAGAAAGGTGAGATGTATTAGTTACTGTATTGCTGCATGACTGTGTTACCATAGATTTTGCAATTTAACACACTTATCTCACAATTGTATGGGTTAGGAATCTGGGCACACTTTAATTGGGTCTTCTGCTTAGGGTCTCAACAGAACTTCAGTGAGGTTGTTGGCCAGGATTGAGTTCGTATTTCAAGTTTTGACTGAGGAAGGATCCACTTTTCTACTCACATAGTTCTTGGCAGCATTTAGTTCTTTGCAGCTGTAGGACTGAGAATTTGTTGTTATTATTATTATTATTATTGTGTGTGTGTGTGTGTGTGTGTGTGTGTGTCAGCCCGAGGTGTGTGTGTGTGTGTGTGTGTGTGTGTGTGTGTCAGCCCGAGGTAGCAAACCCTCAGCTCCTTGCCACATGGGCTTAGCGAACACGATAGTTTCCTTATAGTCAGCAAGAGAGAGGCCAGCAATACTAGGCACTACATTATTAAGCTCTATAATAACATATAGCCTATCTTGGTTAGAAGCAGACTTGAGTTAGGGGAATCATACATTGATGTGTACTCCAGGAGGTAAGGATCATAAGGACCATCTTAAGAGATGGAGGTATGAAGTATCGGAGATAACCTGCTAAGTATATTGTAGTACATACTTAGAAAAAGGAAGCATAAACGTAACTGTTGGGGTAAAAAAGTATTTGCCTCATTTTTAGACCTGAGCTACTTTACCACTAGGTGGTGATATAGTCATTAGACTTAAAATTTAACTACTGCATTTATATAAAGCTCTTTTTTAAAAAATCTTTTCAATTAGGACTGAAGAGCTGGGTGCCTGCTGCAACATTGAAAATATCCCAGAGGGGTACAATCAAGGAACAGAAGAAGCAAAGGTTTGAGATTTTCTAGGGCAAAGAATTTTCATAATCTTGGCTTACAGCATCATAACTTAAACAAATTAAGGTCAGGTGGTCCATTCTAGTTATATGGTGTGGGGGAGGAGTTCAGGTTTGGTTTTGTGGAAGTTTTAATCTGTAAATGTAAAACAGGTGCCTAATGTTCTCTGAATTTTTATTCTTAATGGAATTGTATAGATTATTTGCAAGCAAACCCTGAACACTTTAGAATTTTCAGAAACTTCTGTTTTTCAAGTTAATGTTACAAATCCAGTAGATACTTAGTTTATAATCAGTCTTCTAATGCTAAGGTTTCTATTTGCCATTAAAGAATATGCTTGTCCTATTCTATTCAAAGAAAATAGGTAATCCTGTTTAGAAAAACAAGAAAAATTTTTACTATCTTTATAGGCCTAAAATCAAGCATACCTTTAGGTTGAGGCTTGCTAAATAGGACAGATACTATTACAGTACTTTCTATGTATGCCTCAGTTGCTGGTAATTTGGGAACAGTAACAGTATTGGACATGGTGAAATTCTAGGAAAGCAGAACAAGGTAATTTCTTTGGAAGTTGTAACAGATTTTGACCAAAATAAAATGAAAATTTTAGATTTTTCCAGGTGATTTTAGGGTATAGAAACACTTGCAGGTCTGTATTATATATCAAGATGAGATTTATTGAATAAATAATTGAATAGCCTGACTGAATCTTTAATCTGTCTGTGTTACACTGATTTATATGAGCTGTATCCTGAGTTGCTGGCTGCTTTAGACAATATTTCCCTTCCGCCATCTAAAACCTTTTAGACTATTTGCATATTGCTTCTTTAATCTCTTGATTATTAAGATACACAATAAAATTTGACGGCATTTTTTTTAATAAAAAAGGAGGCATACGTATATAGTTCAAAAAAGAACTTTCTTTTTTCATAGAAGAAACACTAAAGCTAAGGATGGTGAATTTGTAGCATGATTATTTTTGTTTTAGTCTCCAGAAAGTCCATCAAAGATGCTCTTCCCCTATAAGGTGCTCAAAGCCCTGGATCCAGAAATCTATCGTAATGTAGAATTTGATGTTTGGTTGGACAGCAGAAAAGGTAATAAAATACCGACAGTGTACTTTTGAATCCTGACAGATCCAGGGGAAAATTTTTACAAACTGCTTCTGATGAGATGTTCTTAATGTACTGTTATTTAAAAAAAGTTACCTGGTACTTTTTAGCTTATTTGATACATAATTTTATTTTTTAACAGATTTTATATATTTGAGAGAGAGAACATGAGCGGGGTGGGGGGCAAGGGCAGAGGGAGACAGAGAAGCAGGCTCCATGCTGAGCAGGGAAGGGAGCCATATTCCGGGCTGGATGTCAGGACCCTGAAATCATGACCTGAGCCAAAGGCAGCTGCTTAACTGAGCCACCTAGGCACCCCATATATCCTCATGATTTTAAATCCAAAAGAGGAAACAAACAGGTTTAGAAGTGGGAAGCGATCTTTCAGAATCTGCTGTTTATCCATGACTTTCAGTTTTGCAAAGACTGTGTGGAAATAACTTTTAGATATAAGAGTACCTGAAACTAGTAACTGCAAATAAGCTTATCTTAAATTTAAAAAGTTAAGACTATCCTCATTGATAAATGAATAGGTCAGGTGTCTGCAAACTATGGCCCACAGACTAAATCTAGCCTGTCATCTGTTTTTGTATGATCCTGTGAGCTAAAAATCATTTTATATTTTTAAATGGCAGAAAAAATGTAGAAGAACAGTGTATTGTGACACATGAAAATTACGTGAAATTCAAATTTACTGTCCATAAATAGATATATGGCACAGTTGAGTCGTTGTGACAGGGTCCATATGGCCCACAAAGGTTGAAATACTTGCTGTCTTGCTCTTGACAGAGAAAATTTGCCAACTTTTGAAATAGGTAATTGTTATCTCCTCCTAAGAGAAGTTGATGAGGGACGCCTGGGTGGCTCAGTTGGTTGAGCAGCTGCCTTCGGCTCAGGTCATGATCCCGGCGTCCTGGGATCGAGTCCCACATCGGGCTCCTTGCTCGGCGGGGAGCCTTCTCCCTCTGCCTGCCACTCTCTCTGCCTGTGCTCGCGCTCTCTCTCTCTCTGACAAATAAATAAATAAAATCTTTTAAAAAAAAGAGAGAGAATTTGATGAAATTAGCCCTTAAAGCTCTCTTTTCAAGGTAGCCTATAATTTTTCATATTCAACTTCTTGAACCTCGGTGAACTTAGGTATAGTTAACAATCTAACAATCTATAATGAGGTTAAGACCCTATGGAACACAATAAGCTGTTAAAAATAACAGGTTGCTTTGAAGCAGCTGTGTAGTGTTTTTTTTTCTTTTTTCTTTTTAATTGAGGTGTGTTACTTTAAATTGTATCTACTGGTGTTTGACCAACTAATATTATAGCCTTCCATTTTCCAGCTGTCTGTGTTTTATAGTAGAAAACTATTTTGGGTAGGTCTCCTTAAATTGACTACAGAAATGTCCTTATCAAGTGTAAGAGAATGACCCTTTAGGAACACCCCGCCCCCAATTTTACGTTATAGTAGTGGCATTGTCAAAAACACTGGTAAAAATAAACTAGAAAACTCAATGATGTAAAATGGGAAAGGAACCAGTTTGGATGAGCTTGAATCTTCATTTTCTTTTAATAGAACTTCAAAAGTCTGATTACATGGAGTATGCTGGGAGACATTACTACTTGGGAGACAAGTGTCAGGTTAGTTTGTCTTTTAAAAACTCAGTAATTTATTTTTCAAGGTTGTGGTTTTAGTCATTAATATAAGTTCAATAAAGCTCATTTACATAATGCTAAAATTTTTAATGTTTGTTTTAAATTTTAATTACAAACTTCTGTGAGAAGATGTAAGGATCTTTAAAAAAAAGATGTAAAAATCTTCTAGCATGTGCCACCTCTCTTAAATCAGACTGGATGGCAGTGTTGATTATCAACCACTTTAGTAAATAGATACTGAATTCCATTTGGGGAGAAGTTGTATTTTTGTTTGGTAAAAGACATACATGTCTATAGATTCGAGATTAGATGTACTTTTACTGTCTCCTTCTACCTTCTTTCAGGTTCGCTTGGAATCAGGTGGAAGATACTACAATGCTCATATTCAGGAAGTTGGAAATGAGAATAATTCTGTAACAGTCTTCATTGAAGAATTGGCAGAAAAGTAAGAATATGATAGTTTGTTAAATTACTAAAATCTTCGGCTCTTGATGCCTTTTTGTAGTATTAAATTGAGAATTACCAGAATGCTAGTAAGAAATCCAGTTACATCTGGTACCAGCTTAAGATGACTTACCCCAAAAGTTAAAAGCACATGCTGAAGTATGAAATCTCAATACACCATACATGAAAAGTTTTCAAATCCCTAGGCCCTAGCCAACTTACTAGAAATATTAAATACAACAAAATTCTGGTATAAAACTGTTCATACTAATTGCAAAGCTAGCTTGCTAACTGAGCCTCTGCCTATACCAAGATAAACTAGTCTAGTCATTCTCAAACTTTTACATCCCCCAGAATTACCTGGAGAACTTGTTAAAACAGATTGATGAGTTCTATCCCCAGAGTTTCTGATTTCAGTATGTCTGTGGTAGGGCCCAAGAATTTGAACTTGTGACAAGTTTCGAGGTGATACTGATGCTGTTGGTCGACTTGAAGAACCATTAAACTTTGTTATGCTGCCTTTATAACCAAAAAAATCTTAGTAGCTTAAAACAATAAAGTTCATTTTTGCTCATCTGGCATTTCATAGTGCATAAACAAAGGGGAAACCCAGGCCAACAAGGGCTTTATCTAGACACAGTCTTCCATGATCACAGGGAAGAAATGAACATGAATAACCATTTGCTGGTTCTTAAAGCATCTGCTCACGTTTCATTGGCCAAAGTGGGTTACATAGCTGAGCCTGAAGTCAGCTCAGGTGGGAAAATATAATCCTCTTCTAAGGAAAGGCAATAAATATTTGTAGACTAGTCTGTCACAGTATTTCCTCTGGAACATGGTATGTGCTACAAGTGGCTTTGAAATTGTTAAAACTATTCTTAGGTTTTCTTGAGTCGCTAGTGTCAACAAGTTTAAGTAGAATACACTTGAAAATGAAGCAGGATGGGTAAGGGTATGTATATCCAGTGAAAATTAAGTCTGTGTTGCAGTAGCTTTATGGTGGTATCTTTAACTTTAAAGGCACGTGGTTCCGCTGGCTAACTTAAAACCAGTTACTCAAGTCCCACCTGTTCCTGCCTGGAATGCTATGCCCAGTCGGAAAGGAAGAGGTTACCAGAAAATTTCCGGGGGCTATGTCCCAGAAATGGGTTTGTATGCTGAAGGTTTTTATTATATCCTTTTTCTTGTACTTACATTTTCTCTTTAAAAGGAAAAAAAGACAACATAGATAAATCTTGTTCTCAGTTAGAGTTTCTCAACTTAGGCATTACTGACATTTTGGGATGGATAGTAACTTTGTTGTGGGGAGCTGTCCTGTGCATTTTGTGCATTGTAGGTTGATTAGCATCCCTGGCCTCTATTCACTGGATGCCAATAGCATCCTTCCTGCAGTTGCAACAACCAGAAATGTCTCCAGACATTGCCAAAGGTTCCTCAAGGTGGGGAGGAGGGGTGGATTTTAGACTCTAAAACTGCAAGCGAAAAGATTTCTCAAAGAACTAGGAATACACCTCACAGAAGCAGCCAGTGACATCATTAGGCATAATTTCTTGGAAAATAAGTAATGTAGGTGACTAAATGGTTATGTTTTGATCATCAGAGCCCCCTGTATTAAGATAGTGCTGAGATGTCCATTGATATGGAAATTACCTGCTGGTTTTGCCCTTCCAAATGGAAGATCTAGTAGTACATCCTTAAAGAATACAGAAATTCCCTTCCTGTATTTATTTGGTTTGTTCTCTTAAAAAAATAAAAAGATCTGGGCATTTGGGGTGGGGACTGGATATTTTGCTTTGGTTATGAAGCTTATTTGGCTACTTCTTTGTTTCTCTGGAAGCTGTGTCAGAGATGGACATGAAACAACGGAAGAAGATGTTCAAAAAAGTTAGAGGAAAAGAGGTTTATATGACTATGGCTTACAGCAGGGGAGACGCCCTCCTCCCACCCAGGCTTCAGCACAGTATGCATTATGGGCATGACCCTCCAATGCAGTACCCACAGACAGCTGGCAGTATTATGTCTAATGAACATTTTCATCCTCAGCATGCATCTCAGAGACAAGGTCGGGGATATGGGATGCCCAGGTAAGGCTTAACTAACTTTCAAGATAATGTACATCTCTGTTTGTGAATAATTCCTAGAGAGAATTACAGTACAATTTAGAAATATCTTAGCAGGTTAGCTCCCTTTTGTAATGTCTGCATAGAGAATGGAACTAATGTATACTTAAATATTTTTCAAATGAATTTATTGGGAGATTTGTATTCTCACTGTCTAAGGAAATATGGAATGGTTGAAGACATGCAGACAGGCTAGGGCTATCAAGTTGAGTGCCATGTATATGGCTCTGTATCCATAAGTAATGGATAGGCCTAATGCCAGTAGTGAGGAGAGCATAGCTCTTTCTATTAGGACATTTTTAGAAAGGTGTGTTAATTCTATTTAAGTGTAAGGATCGACAACTTAAGCAGTAGTGAATAAAGAGTTTTGTTTTCCTTTCCCTTCATTCTTAGGGATTCATCTCGCTTTATAAACAGGCATAACATGGAGGGCCCTAAAGTTGGTTTTTACCCTGGCCCAGGTAAAAGATGTTGCCAGAGCTTTGATAACTTCTCTTACAGATCTCGGTAAGTGAATTTTAAATGTTGAAAATCAGAAAATCGGTAAATTTGGCTTTACTGCTGAACAACAAATACATGGATTACATTTTTTAAGAGTGTCAGCATTGGGGCACCTGAGTGGCTCAGTGGGTTAAGCCTCTGCCTTTGGCTCAGGTCATGATCTCAGGGTCCTGGGATCAAGCCCTGCATCGGGCTCTCTGCTCAGGGAGCCTGCTTCCCCCTCTCTGTCTGCCTGCCTCTCTGCCTACTTGTGATCTCTATGTCAAATAAATAAAATCTTTACAAAAAACTGTTAACATTGAGATGTTTGAACTGTTACTTAGAAATTAGAAACAAGGGACGTCTGGGTGGCTCAGTGGTTTAAGCCTCTGCCTTTGGCTCAGGTCATGATCCCAGGGTCCTGGGATCGAGTCCTGCATGGGCTCCTTGCTCGGCAGGAAGCCTGCTTCTCTCTCTGCCTCTGCCTGCCTCTCTGCCTGCTTGTGTGCGCTCTCTCTCTCTCTCTCTCTCTCTCTCCTCTCTGACAAAAAAATTAAAAAAAATTAAAAGAAATTAGAAACAAGTTATCACCAAAATTTATCATTTTCCCCTTTTCTCTGACCTACTTGATACTTAAGTTCCTTCCGACGTAGTCACCGCCAGATGCATTGTATGAATAAGGAGTGCCAGTATAGCTTTGCCCCAGAGAGTGGACAGATGCCCAGGGGCTTGGAAGAAACCATTACCTTTTATGAAGTTGAAGAAGGGGATGAAACTGCTTATCCACCTTTACCTGTAAGTAGGTAAAATTCTGTTCATAAAGCTGTTTGCTTCTTTTTCTTTAAAAGCGTTGTGAATAAATTTTAGGTTTTTGACATACCACCAAATCAAGCACTTCTGGAAGACAGGAATTTTTATCTTAGGAGCTTTTAAAGATGGAAGAGGAGAACTTTTTTAAAGCTATTTCTAGAGAAAAGGGGTAGAGGTGGACCAATAATCTTGCCTTACATAGTATGGACTAGTATTTTCTGTTCATCATTTTCTCACGTTTTTTGATTCTAAAGTACATTAAGATAAAGCTTTTTTTCCTGAACTGCATGTATATGTGTGTGTGTGTTTGGTACAGAATCATGGACCCACCACAATGGTTCCTGCTGCTTCAAGATACTGTGTTGCAAGGCGAGGACATAGCTCGGGCAAACAGACTTTGAATTCAGAGGAGGGCAGTGGCCAGACTGACAGTGGTGAGTCAGTTACAGTTAAATGTTTCTTTAAAAGATGATTTCTTGTGGGATTAGTACTTCGGGGGAAGTAGGATTTAAAGTTTTGGTTTGAGGGGGTCTCATAGTGTTCTGGTAGCTCATTTTGAATGAGTTATCAGTTCTTGTTTCAGAGCTTGCTAGGTGTTTGAAGATATCTTGGTCTCTCAGAAGGACAAACTTCTATTTCTATAGGCCACCACATTGTCACAGCTTACTTCCTGCTCTCTGCATAGGTCTTCTAGTGAGTTTTGATTTGTTAAGATTTTAGTATAGAAAATACCTATTCTTTATTAGGAAGACACTATTTATGTTATGGTGAGGACCGTTTGTTTATGGAACTACTTTGGGCTTTTCTGTGACTAGCTGCTATTTTATGAGACTGCTATAAAATAATTTCATTGTCCAAAGAAGTCTACCTGACTTAGGACGTTACTCTTCATTGTATCCTATTGGTCATCCACTGGACTAAATAACTATATTATAATTTAATATAATACTTATCTGCATCCCTCTAAGGAGTCCTTATTTATATATGAGGAAATTATGTATGAGGAATCCTTGTTCACATATGAGGAAATTGAGGTTCAAAGGGCAAATGACATGGTCAAAGTCATACCCTTTGTTAAGTGGCAGAGATTTAACTTTTTTGTAACGGCTCTGTTTAGATATAATTCACATAATGGTATAATTCACCTGTTTAAAAAGGGTACTGTTCATTGATTTTAGTATAGTCAGAGAGTTGCATGACCATCACCACAATCAATTATAGAACATTTTTGTCACCCCAAAAGGAAACCCTGTACTCATTAGTAGCCACTCTCCATCCCTCCCCCTAGCCCTAGACAACCACAAGTCCGTTTTCTATCTTAATGGATTTCCCTATTCTAGGCATTTCTTTAAGTGGAATCATACAATATATGGTCCTTTGTGATTGGCAGAGATCAATTTTGAATTTGGTTTGCCTGTGTATATGTCCTTAACAATTTGCTGTAGTGCCACTCACCATGGGGTGTGCTTATTTTTACCATTTTACTGTAAAATGATATATGAATGACAGACAATTTTACTGAAGCAATTCTGGAGGAATTGGGTGGATTAAGGAGGTATGAGGCAGTATCACTGGCTTGATGTAACAATCAGGTTCTTTATTTTCTTGTGATGTTTTTCTTTCTGCATATGTAGAAGAAAATAGGTATTTCTAGGAATTTACTGAGGACAAAACATCTAGCACAAGAAAGATCTGTGAAGACTTTGTCCCCATGCATATGCATGCATGTGCTCAAGGATGTGTATTCTCTGCTCTTTTACTCAGCATGACCCTTTTGTCTTTTCCCTTTAGCTTGGTGGGTACCTTCAGATGTACTGCTCACCCGTAGTGCCGTATTCAAAGTAACCAAATCTTTGTTCTCACCTTAAATCCTGCTGTCTGGAGTGGTTGCATGTATGTGTTTGATAAGTGACATGTGTAAGAATCAAATCCAGTTTTGACCTGTGGGTTTATTTGGTGGAAAGCTGTCCAGTTAATGATTAACTTTCTCTACACTTCAATGGTATAGTAGTCTTAGATCAAAATACTTTACACCACTGAGCTCCTCTGAGAAGAAACCAATTTTAAAATATGTTATTTACTTAAAACAGGCTGAGAAATGGATGAGGCCTGATATGCCCCTTTAATATCCACCTAAGCATCATATGGGTTATACTCAATTACTTTATAGACACCATTTACTATATATCAAGCACGATACTATGTTCTTTTCACTTCCCATGATCTTGGTATTTTTATCCCTAATCTATAGGGCAGAAATTGAGGCACAAAGATAAATAACCCACTTAAAGTGATGTAAATTAATCAGGATTCAAATGTAGACATCCCTAACTCCAGAACCTGTGAACTTAATCACCATACTCTACTGCTTGACTGGAAAAATTGGATACATACAGCTGGTTTTTCACTTCTGCCTGAACTCTTAAGAGCTGAAGGAATTTTCAGAGGAGAAATTTGTCCTGTTTACAGTCAGTATCTGGCTTCAATATCTGTTAGTCACTAGTATGAAAGTTCAAATCACTTGTTTCAAGGACGTATACAATTTAGTTATGAATATATGTCCATAAAACTTGAGAAAAAGCAAGTGCTGGCCAGCTGGCTCTGCTGAGCTAAAAAGCCCTACATAAACACTTCTTCTTTTTTTTTTATAGGGAGATACCATGAAGAATATATTTATCCTTCAGGTCAGTGAGATCTAGATATAATCTGACATTCATCATTGTTTATACAATTTTAAATTATAAAATAATGCTCATTTTTTACTTCACTTTGGCTATATTCTCTAGAACCAGACTACGAAACTTCAGGTGTTTATAGCACAACTGAATCTACAGCAAATTTGGTAGGTATTTAATAAGAATGGCAGGCACTTATATCTCTTACTGTGTACTAGGGCACTGTTCTAAGAGTGATATATATAAATGTATTTAAATTAGAATAATCTTATGAGGTAGTTAGGGTTTCATTCCCGTTTTGTAGATGAAGAAATTAAGACCCTGAAATTAATCTATTTAATGATACTCCTAATGTGTTGATATAAGAGGAAATTCAGACATTGGCAGCGATGATTTTTAAGAGGATTTTATTATGATTTTTTGGTAAGAATGGGCCATAAGTCATTGCTTCATATAACAAAAGTTTGTTTCTTGGTTATGCTTTGTGTCCAGTGGAGGTCTACAGGAGGGCTCTGCTCAGGGACTCAGGCTGATAGAAGCTCCATTCATGGTTGCCAAGGGAGGAACCAAAAGGTAGTGAATGGCGCCCTGGCTCTTAGAGCTTCCACCTGGAGATAACACCTGTCACTTTCTTTTTCATTAGCCAGAGTATGTTCCACTGAAGTATCTAACTTCTATGTGCCTGAAAGTCAAAAAGTTGGAAATATTTTAACAGCACTAAGGACCACAACATTGAACTCCGACTCCCTCCCACAAGCAAAATACTTGCTTCCACCTCAAGGGAGGCAATCCAAAAATCTTATTTAGTGTAATTAAACTTAAAGCCCAAGGTTTCTGGGAAATGTGTAGTACTCTGTGCATTGGGTCCAGATGTGGCTCACTAAAACCAAAGACACAAAGTTATTTAACCACTAGATACCCAGTTTATAATCGTGGAGCAGGGACTGAAAAATGGCAGTAGAAATTCCCATTCAGAAAGGGGTGGGGGAATGGGAGAAATAGTTAATAGCCTTAGCAATCCTGACATCATGGACAGCCACTGTGGGGGTCCCCAGCCTCGGCATGGGGATTGTTCTCTGGAGGGGCTCTCTGATTCATTGTTTTCTGGGGCTGTTGGTTGCTGCAAGGCCCTTCTTTCCTTGGTCATATTTGAAGTAGGCATTGGGGAAAGATCCTTGGCAGCTGAGCAGCTCTCTCAGCCTGCTTCTTACTTGGAGAAAATTGGGAGCCCAGGGGTCATTTTATCTCAGTTGGATGGTTTTTGTTCTGCTCATGGTTTCTTTGGCTGCGTGATTAATTTATTCTGCTTCTCTGTGTGATTCCTCTTAGTTTCATATGCCAATAGCCATACTGACAATTCTTTCTTTATAGATAAACTACTTAGATTTGCTATAATTGCTTTCTTATCCCTGTGTCTCTATTTGATTGCAAGTACCTTGAGCTTATCAGGGATGGAGGAGCCATAATTTTGGTGGAGGCTTTTCCATGAGCCATTTTGTCCAATTGAAAGGATTCAGTGGGTGTTGCATTCTTAGTTGGAGTCTTGCTTTGAAATATCTTCATGCAATCAGATTTTAACAACTTGGTTTTTGCTTCAAAGCCAAGTTTTAACTGGTCTTCATTGTCCAAAGTACTTACCCATTTTATATTTTACAGTTTTGGTTGAAGCAGATGTGTCTTCAACCCTGTAAGTCCCTGTATTCAAGGATTCTCTATTCCCTTTCATTCTTGCCGACAAACTCCTTTTCTATACACGTCTTGTCTTAAAAAATGTTGCTAAACTCTGACAACAGTAATCAAAACTCAAAATTAACATTGTTTTCCAAACCTCCCCTAAGAAGCACTTATTTATCTCCTTTTCAAGTTAGGTTTTTGTTAGAGTAGCATCCTATTTCTAATTACTGAATTACTGTTTTAGTCAAGCTGTTATGCTGCAGTAACACCCATCCCCCCAATCTTAGCTGCTTAACACAGGACAGTTGTTCTTGCTCATGTTCTGTGTCTGATGTAGGTTGGTGGCAGGCTTTTATTCATCATAGTTACTCGGGGCATCCAGGCTGATGGACATGTTTACTTTCAGTCACTTTTCAGGACCAGATAGAGGGTAATTGAATACTGGCTTTTAATATTTCTGCTCATACTGTCCAAGTAAGTCACATGGCCACACCTAACTTTAGTTGGGGCCAGGAAGAACAACTACCATGTACCCAGGAGAACTGGAATATTTGTAAGAACTTGAATAACAACCCTCTGTTCTCTAATTATGGTTAATCTTAATCTTACATACTAAATTTTTGTTTTCACTGTTTAGGCAATACATCTTAGGAATGAAGAAAAGTATGATACGTTACTCTCTTCCCCTTATTTCTCCTTCCCTTTTCTAACCCCTTCTAGAAGAATAGTTTTCCCTCTCACTGTGCCATTACTATTCTCATGTCGTATGCTTCTTATGCCATTTCTTGAAATAGCCACCCCAGTGAAAAAACAAGTAAAAATCTCACCATTAAGGATGACAAGAGTAGATACTTAATTCCTTCTTTCTTTTTTGGTACTTAATTTCTTTCTGTCCCTTTAATTTCATTTGTCACATATTCCTTTTTGTTTTGAAATTACGTTATCATACATCCCCACTAACTTTCAGTCTCTTCAGGATGTGCTCCACTCCCCACTCCCTAGTCACCAAATCTATAGCAAGTTTCTAAGTAATTTTTTTTCACAGCATGCTGTGAGGAGAGGACCAGTGCAGGACTTATAGATGTCTAAGAGCCTCCTTAAAAAAAAAACCCACAAATATTTATTGCTATTTATGTCTATGCCCAACTTTCAACTAAATCTTTCTGTAGAATTGTTTAGCATTCACATTCAGCCCTCTGAATCAAAGCCAAAGTTTACTTTTTGGCAGGTGCTTTGGTTGTACTTGAAAACTGACTTTAGAAAAGTGCAATCCATGGTAAGTTGGGCTCATCATCCATATGATTACTTCCCTTGATTCCCTCTGTGCTCTTATCATTGTTAGACCAATTTCTGCTGCTAGGTTTTTTGTTTTTGTTGTCCCAACAATTTGTCAAAAATAACTGGGCCTTTAAATAAATTTTTTCTTTAATTTTTAAAAAAATTTTATTTATTTATTTGACAGAGAGAAAGAGAGAGATCACAAGTAGGCAGAGCAGCAGGCAGAGAGAGCGGGGAAGCAGGCTCCCCACTGAGCAGAGAGCCTGACTCAGGGCTCAATCCCAGGACCCCAAGATCATGACCCGAGCCGAAGGCAGGGGCTCAACCCACTGAGCCACCCAGGCGCCCTATAACTGTGCCTTTTAAAATCATTTTTACTTTCACAAAGACCTTGAGCCAGAAGGGCATAATGTTCGGATTATACTCCATCCTGCTTAGATAGGATAGAGCTGAATAACCATATATCCACCCTGTCCCAAGCTACATTTTTAGATGGAATGCTTTTGTTTAGTAAAACTGTTGTTGGTCCTACTGATTTTGAAGCTTTTAAGGCAAGAAAGGCCACTGAAAAAGTGTTTAAATTATAATCCTCCACTACATTTTAGTATCTACATTGGACTTGAATTGGATATGATCAGGTTCTCTGTGGATGGGAAATAGCATAGCCACCTAAATCAGGCACTGGGGTGATACCTTTTGGAATATTATCTAAGTAGTTGCTTCCAAATCTCAGTACTTTCAGGACAGATCACTTTTCACTTAATTTTAGAAGATGTTGAAACAAAGCATGTTTCTTGATTTACCCTTATTTAACTATACTTCTGTATTCATTAAAGTCTCTTCAGGACAGAAGACCATGTTCTATGTCTCCTCAGGACACAGTTACCTCATACAACTACCCCCAGAAGGTAATCTTAATAGTGTTACCGAGCAATCAAATGGGGGGGAGTGACTTTTTTCTTTTTGTTCTCCTTGTCCTTCATCATATTTAAGTATTTTTTTCTTTTTTTTCATATTTAAGTATTATTGTGCTTTGTGGTGCCTGGCACAGTGATGAGTAAAATTCAACAAATTGATTATCTACTGTGTTCCAGATACTGTTCTATGTGCTGGTGTTTGACTACTGATAGTCCTTCTGTTCTGAACCTCTTATGTGACAAGTGAATTAATATAAATTACTGGTCAAGTCTCTTTCATTTACTGAAACTGAAATGTAAAGAATAGGGAGCTAGTGTCAAAAAGGTTGCTGAAACCATGGAAGTGAATAAGATAATCCTGGGGAAAGGAAAGATTGAGAAGGGCATCCAGAACAGAGCCTGTAGATCACCAAATTTTAGCAAAGGGTTAGAGAAGGAATAGTTAAGGAGAGAGGAAAAAGTAGGAGAATGTATTGGAACCCCAGGAAGAGCGTGTTTCAAGGGGTAGTCAAGTGTCAGTTGCTACCAAGAGGTCAAGCACAATAAGGACTAGCAAGAGAGTATTGGGATTTGTTGCCACAAAGACCACTGGTGAGTGAATGCAGTTTCTGAGGACTGGAATGGGTAGCAGCCACACAGCAGTGGGTGGTAAGAAAATGCAGATTGCATTGAGAACAGCATGTTCAAGTATTGTCTGTTACTATGTAGTGAACATCTCTCTGTGCCCAGTACTGTATTGGGTGCTGTGACCTCATCAGAAAAACAAATTGCAGTCCCATGAAGTTTACACATAAAAAAGCAAAGCATCTTTTCTGTAAAAAAAAGAAAGTATGTGTTGGTGTGGGGAAATATATACACATATGAAAACAAACATACAAATCTCTGGATAATATGTAGGAAATCCAGGGGTTACCTGTTTGGGGAGAGGGGAGGGGAACTAGGCAGGTAGAAGATAGGGGTTAGAAGGAAACATTTCGTTGTATACGATTTTATGCTTGATCTTTGAATCATATTAATGTATTACTTTTTCAGAAAAATACATTTAAAAATTAAGATCTTGAAGTTAATTGTAGTCTTTGAAGGAAATAACCTTATATAGGTTTTATATAAAGATTGATTTATCAGTGTTTTAGTTATCTAAATACTGTATCTTGAAACTTAGGTTCAGATAAGAGACTAATAGTGTTTGAGAAATCACTAAACTTTTTAAAATTTTTCTTCTACACTTACAGGTGATGGTAAATTCTTCAGCAGTTGCAGCTTCCTGTGCCAATAATGTTCCAGCTTCAGTCTTACCTAACTGTGCAGCAGCTAATCAAGCTAGTAGTACCACTTCAGTTTCCTCACAGAATGTTATACAGCCTCTATTTGTATCTCCACCTATACAAGGCAGGCCAGGTAGGTTATTAGTGGTTGCTTAGTTGGGAAACCTCTTCCTGTTCATGAACATGCACATACAACAATTGTAGTGATTAGATAGGATTACTTTAATTTCTAGTATTAAATTTGTTTAACCTTCTTAATAAAGTATGCTCTGTATTTGAGGAATCCATGAGATTTGAGAGCCAGGGTTTCTAATTTTTTTCTTGCAAATTTGGCTTTGAGATGATTTTGTAACTATTGTTTGGCTACCCTACTGAAAATTTAGAGGACTTTACTAGTTAAACTCTGAGTTAAGTTTATTATATAGGAATTAAAGTAGAGGTGTTTCACGCTTCACAGAAGTAATTCCTGAAAAGTTTGCTGTAAAATACATTGCCATATACATCATTTTCCCATGAATATTGTAAGAAAGAATATAGCCTCTAGAATTTAAGAAACTTAAGTTAGAATTTTGGTTTTACAACTCACTACCTCTGTAATTTTGGACAAGTTACTGAGCCTTTCTCACCTATGAGCTTGGGGGTACTGATAGTACCAATTTATGAAGTGTTTGTGAAATTTCAGTGAATTAACATAATTTAGAATTCTCAGAAATTCTGGAAAGCTGGTGACGATAGCAGCATAGCTATTTAATCTGAGTCCTCAAATAAAAATGGAAATAGCAAATCTAAAACCTATGGACAACATTTACAATGAACTAGGTGACAAGGTATCCCCACAAACTCCAAAACTTAAGCAGGGAGGGACAAACCACCAGTCACAAGACCCGCATGCTATCAGGGTCTGTGTGGGAGCAAGAAGACGGAAGCATCGGGGATGTTGTCTGAAGGACCTGAGAACAGAAGAACCCCAAAAGCTAATAAGAATTCACTGGAAAGTGGGGCGGCCAATTTGGAAGGAGCAGCTAAGACTGGGAAGGGATTTGACCTCTCCAGTACTAGGTGAGTGCTTTGGGTACATGGTAAAGGGACTTGAAGGGCTTGGAGCAATCTGGCCCCTAAGAACCCTCAGAAGTGATCTGCCAGGGCTCCCTGTTAGGATAGTACTCCTCACTGGGGAGAAACTGCTGGGAGTGGAATCAGAATTGATTGGGATTGGGAAAAGGACATGTCCAGACCAAAGCAGAGGAGAACAGAACCATGGAATCTGAGAAAGCAGCCATGTTTTTGAACGCTACACAAAAACAAAACTACCCTGTATCTACTTCATTCTAAAGTTTACGAAAAATAATTTCATGTAACAAAGGAAAAGCACTAAGATGAAACCCTATACAAAGATGTTTTAAGAACAAAAAAAGAATAATATTTCTGTAGACCATAAAAGCATGTCAGAAATATGCCAGTGAAACAAACTAATAATTATTTCAGAATGAGCTAAAGATATAAATAAAACATTAAAGAATAACTGGAATTAAGAATAACTGGAATTAAAAATCTTAAAAAGAATAACGAATCAGAATTAGAAAAACTCAAACGAAGTGACAGAACTCAGAAAAGCATTAAAAATGGCAGAAAGTGATTTCAGGTACAAAGACTAAATTATAAAGAACGTGACCAAGTATATATAACATAATGCTTTAAAAGAAAGATGTAAGAAGGAGGGGGAATCTAAAATGAAGAAAAGGAAGATAAAGATTCAAAAGTGACTTGTTAAAGTTAGGCAAAGGAGATCAAACAGTGATAGAAGTCTCTGAAGAAGAAAACCAAAGTAAGGAAAAAGAACAAATATTGAAAACTGTAATTCAGGAAACTTTTCCTGGAATTAAAAAACTTTAAAATAAAGCTATATACTGAAACAACATTCTGAATACCTGAGAATATTGACCCAGAACAGCCAACGTCAAGATAATTCTAGTAAGATGATCAGTTTAAAGAAAAAGAAGGTCCTTTGATTATCTAGATAAAAGAACCTATGGAGTATAAAAGAAATAAAATGATAATCATCAAACTTTGACAGCAGTGCTTCATGCTAGAAGAAAATGGAATAACATTTAAAATACGAAATGTGTAAAACAAAGATTTTACATCCAACCAAAACTGATTTTCAAGCCTAAAAGGCAATAAGAATTCAGAGAATATTACTTGCCTGAGCCCTTCCTGAAGAATCTACTAAAACTATGCTGTCAAGCAAGGTAATCACTAGCCACATGTGACAATTTAAGTTTTAATTAATTTAATTTAATTTAAGTTTTAATTAATTTAATTAATTAATTAAAATCTTCAGTTGCTCACTTGCACCAGCCACATGCCAGGTGCTTAAAGCCACATGTGGCCAGTGGCTAGTGTATTAGCACAGATACAGAATATTTCTACTGTCATGGAAAGTTGTATTAGATGGACATCAGTGTACCAGAGAATGAGTTGACTTTTAGATTACCAAAACAAAGGCATCGACATAAGACCTAATGGTAAGTTTTAAACGTATAATTACCTAAAAAGCTAAGACAATGAGGGTTAAGAGGTGGAGAATACACTATATAATAGCAATAACCTTATGTTTGGACAATGAAGGTATTGTATGGCTGTTCTTTGAAATAGAGTTGAGAGACCATGTGTCAGGCATTTTTTTAATCCTCTCAGTAATTACATGAGATTCTTTTATCTAGATAATCAGATTATTCTGAGACTGTTTAATGTCGCCTAAAACAAATGAGTATGGGATATTCTAATTTTATCTCCTTGTGCCCTTGCAAGCCAGGAGTCTAACTATGGAAGAAAGGTAATATGGATATAATAAGGCTAAAGAAAAGCTTTTATGGTCTCAAATTTGAATTGGAAGTATCAATGTAACTTCAGGTGTTTTATCTTTAAATATATGTATATGTTTCCCAGGTCTGTCCACTGAAAAGACCTAGAAACAAATGAATATTCTTAGCACTCATTTTGTGTCTTGAAATACATTTCTCGCTTAAAAACCAAGCAGCATTTTGGAGAAATGGCTGCTGATTCCAGGTCTGCGCAGGAGCCATCTTGAAGAGGTTCCCATTGGCCAAAGGTAGAGCAGTTTGAGTCTCAACAATGATAATTACAGCAGACTGGAACATATCAAATATATTGGATTTAAAAGTTCTTAATGATATTTTAAAAATTGGTCACCTTAGGAGAAATAAGGCAGTTCATTTTCCTAACTGGAAAATAAAGTGAAAGAATAAAGCATTTATCCTGCCTACCTTAAAGGAACTGTACCACTGGGTAACCAAACAGATGAAGGGAAGTTTCCATATATTAGTAGTCTATCTAATCAGTGAAGGTAATTATTTTGCCGTTGTTACTGAATAGGTATTAAACAGCAGTTAGCTGTGAAGATTGCAGAAACATTACCTATAGATGTGTTAAAGAAAACAATCCTGAGTCTGATCCAGTCTCCTGGATCTAGCTGCCTATTTGCAGGAAATAACAGAAGAATATATTGAAACACCATGACTGTATAATCAGGAAAATTAAAGACTGGGAAAATCAATAGGTCAAAAGGCCCAGATTTTGCAAAAGAAAAACTGAAAGGAAACGACAGAGATGGAGAAAGGACCAATAGTAAAAGAGATTCAAGACCTCAACTTTTATTTACTTGACAGAGATCACAAGTAGGCAGAGAGGCAGGCAGAGAGAGAGGAGGAAGCAGGCTCCCCGTGGAGTAGAGAGCCGGACATGGGGCTCAATCCCAGGACCCTGGGATCATGACCTGAGCCAAAGGCAGAGGCCCCAACCCACTGAGCCACCCAGGTGCCCCACAAGACCTCAACTTTTAAAAGCTACCTAGGGATGCATATTTGGAGGACAAAACTCTTAAAACCACAAACAAGTGATTACTGTGAAAGTCAGGGTAATGGTTAAATTACAGTGGGAGGGAGGGTTGTGATTGGGATAGGACACAAAGATGTTTTCTGGAGTGACTGGCAGAGTTTTATTTCCCGGCCTGGATAGTGTCCACCTTAAAACAATTCATTGTGATTTGCTTTCTGTATCTGGTGCACTTAAAATTTAAAAATTAAGTGCTTAGCATAGTTCCTGGAATAAAAACATTCAATATATGTTCGTTAACGAGCATAGAAATTTTTCACTGAAAATGTTATTATAGACCCTGGTTTTACTACTTTGTGCTAATTGCAAGGAAAAGTGTTAGATGTCTGCTTTGGAGACTACTGAGCATAAGATGAAATGACGGGTGAATCAAGTATTGGAGTGCCTCATTTATGTAGTCATTGAAAGCTTATCATTTAAATGCCAGGTTGTGTTCTGTGTAGATATTTCTAAAAATGTATTTTATTTCTTATTCTTTGAGTCGCTTATCAACCTCAGCTAATGAATCACACTACTAGGTCATGGCTGCTATTTAATCAGTCTTTAACATTCCTTTCACTCCTCTAGATGAAACAGCTCATGTTTCCCATTGTGTTATTCATGTGTCTCTCTGGCAGCCCCAACCCATCCTCCATTATGAAGTCACTTACCTGCCAGGTGATTAGATGTGATGATTGCCTTTAATATGAATCTCCTCATAGGCATTAAATACTGTTAACTGAGTTTTGGTAACTGTTCCCAAGGCTTTTGTCAGGGCCAGGACTAGTGAAAATTTAAGAGAGTGCCAAAAAAACCACAGTAATCAAGGTAAATAAAACTTTAATGTACTTTATTTTTCTTAGAATATGTATATACATAGGAGCCAGGTCGGTGAGTGGGGGGACAGAGGGAAAGGAGAAAGAAAATTTTGAGCAGGCTCCATGCCCAAAGCAGAGCCTGATGCAGGGCTCGATCTCACAGCGCTGAGATCATGACCTGAGGTGCTATTAAGAGTTGGACGCTTAGGGTTCCTGGGTGGCTCTATTGTCTGCCTTTGGCTCAAGTCATGATCCTGAAGTCCAGGCACTGAGCACCACAGTGGGCTCCCTGCTGATCAGGGAGTCTGCATCTCCCTCTGCTCCTCCCCCTGCACGTGTGCGCATGCTCTCTTTCTTTCTCAAATAAATAAAATCTTAAAAAGAGTTGGATGCTTAACCAGGTGCCTCTAATGTAATTTTTTAAAAACCAAGAGTAATCCCCGCCAAAAATCCATGGTAAACAAAGGATCAAAATTTTAAATAAAGACAGGGTCTGTGGCCCAGGCTTAGGGTGAGTTGAGTGAGGAACTCTTTGGATCTTGCAAATGCAGGCTTGGATCCTGTCTTCATTTAGAATTTTGGTATTTTACTAATAATGAATTTTTTGGAGGCATTATTTTGATGGGCCCTTGAATTTTGCACCTCACTGCACCTAAGTCCCCACCCAGCCTTTTGATCTGAAGAGAAGTCAAGCCTTACTTTGTATATTCATAAGCTCTTCTGAAACGTAGAGCCCTGTAAAGTTTACAAATGAGATGCTCATGTATGTCTAGATCTTTTGGAAATTATAAAAGCTTTTTCTTCGGGGATGTACTATAATATGCATTTTCAAGGAAGGTGAGTTCAGATAAAATAATCTCCAAATTTCTTCTGCTCTGGATTCTCTCAGGCCCATGATAACTTACTTAGCTATGCATGGTTAGTAATTGGTTTTTTCCTAGTGATCATAATCACATTCTGCTATCTTTAGGTAATTTCTAATTTATTTTTTTAATGGTATGATTTAAATGCTAGTTTAAAAGGAATATAAGTGGAGCTTTGTTGAAAAAGCCATTACTTTATAGAAAACAAATTTATAAAGCCTTTTGAATATTTGGAGATAAATTCTAAAAATGAAAAGCCTCTTCTAAATCTGTGAAAGTGGAGATTTCTACATACATGACAAAACTCCAAAACAGTTGAACATGTTTTAAAATTTTACTGTTTAATTTAGATACAGTAAGAATCATTTTTTGGTGCCCATTTCTGAGACTGGACAAGGCGTAGAGTTGTTTATCCAAGTTTTAAATCACCCTAAGACATCCCCTGTCACTGTTAGCCTGTAACTGTATAAAGGGTATAGATAAGTATACTGTAGGTATTTATGTCGGTGAATAAGAACAAGGATTATTTCTAATACTTGATCTTAAATTACCCTTGCTAAATTATCAGAATAACAAATTCAGCTTGTGTACACTGTTCCTGTACTAAATAAACTAAGTATTCTACAACTCTGAACTTAAATCTTTATTGAACAATGAGACTAAGGTTTCTCTTCTCAGGGTTAAAATTATAGTGCAGGTAACACAATAAATTCAGTACTTAAATGTCTAAGTTGGCTAAAATGATTGAATTGAATGGTTGTATCATCAAATCTAACGAATTTGTCTGGTATGTGTATTGGAGATACTTATTTTTACTATGTTGGAACTGCTTCATTTCATTTATCTTCGTAGAGGAAGAATGTATTCATATTTAAATATAATTGTATTTGAATTTCTTAGATCAAAAATTGAAAGTCCTGAATGAATATTGTTTTTACTATAGCCACAGGTTTAGAAAGTTATAAAGGGATAAGATATTTCATCTAGCCTGTGTTAGATTCTATGTGTCCTTAGAATTAGAACTGTCATGGTTTAGAATGCCCAATATTCCAGTGATGCTATGAAATAGAAACCTTCAAGGATTACTTAAATCTGTAATCTGTGTAACTTAGTCTCTCTTATTAGCTGCTACATCTTGTGATTTGACTAAGGATGGCAAATGGCTGAAAACATCCTTAACTTTGTGTTAAGCTAAGTATAAATTTTACTTTAATGGTATTTTATTTATGTACTTGTTAGCTGATTTTTTTTAAAGTCTTGATAGTCAAAAGTGCAACTTCCATTTTTTTCCTTTTAATTTCAAGTAATTACGTTAACTCAAAATAACCTGTAGTGAGCTCCTCGTTTCAACTGGCATGTCTAAGAATGTGGGCAATTCACCTTCCAAATTTTTAAGTCAAACCATAAGAATTAGAATTGTTTGACCATACTGGGGACACAAAAGTAGAAGATGGGGGCGCCTGGGTGGCTCAGTGGGTTAAAGCCTCTGCCTTTGGCTCGGGTCATGATCCCAGGGTACTGGGATAGAGCCCCACATGGGGCTCTCTGCTCAGCAGGGAGCCTGCTTCCTCCTCTCTCTCTGCCTGCCTCTCCACCTACTTGTGATCTCTGTCAAATGAATACATAAAATCTTAAAAAAAAAGTAGATGATGAACTGCTCCTTATAAGGTGTTACAGTTGTGCATTGCTACTTTGTTTTTGTTTTTTTCTTTTCTTTTCTTTTCTTTTTCTTTTTTTTTTAGTGATTGCTTCACCATCCTATCCATACCTTTCTGCTCCTATTCCTGCTGCTGCTGGTTCTTTACCACCTCCACCTCCTCCTCTTGAGGTGGGAGAGGCTTCAAACTTACCACCACCACCTCCACCTTATTCCTGTGATCCAAGTGGGAGTGATCTGCCTCAAGGTAAGGAGATTCTGAGACTTGTGTGAGGGTTATTTAGTCTGAAACTTTTTTTAGAGCATATCTCTCTGGTTGTCTACTGGGGGTAGGGTCCAAATGGAAATTGACCTGAGAGCATAATGCCAGGTAAGTGACTAAAAAAAGAGAGAACTGAAAGCTGATAAAAACTTCCATAATCAAGAATGGATGGTTTCTTAGATAGCTACAGGTCTGTCTTGAACATTTTCTCTTTGTTCTCTCAACTACTTTTTTTTTTTTTTTCCGAAAAGCAGGAATTGATACCAAAATTTCTCCATTTCTTAAATTCCTACCATAAGTGTATGAAATTGTTACAGCCTTTGATATTTAGGATTCCAAGTGAATTTTGAAGTTTGAGAAGTGTTTTGGTTTTTTTTTTTGAGGAATTGGGGATCTGATTGCTTCAGATTTTAGGCATGTGGTCTTGTTTAATTAAACTAAGGAGTAGTTTTCCATTGAAAGTTCTTTGTTACTCCTCAGTTTGGCAGTGTCTCTCAAAAGAGAATTGTAGTTGAAAGTTGTTTGTAGCTTGTTTGTACTTCTTTGCTGTAAAATTCTCTAGATTTTTCTAGCTGCTTCTCTATTTTTAAACTCCTGCGTAGTAACCAAGATCTTCAATTCCATGCTGTTCTTTTTCTCTACCTTACAACTTCATTATCATCTTTATATACATGATTCATAAATCTATCTAGTCCTGGCCTCTGAAATTTGTTAACTTACCTCTAGCTACTTGGTAGACATTTTCACTTCGCTTTTTTTCTTTCATTTCAAACTCTTTATCTGTTATGAAATTCCTCATCTTTTATCTCCATTTCTTCTTTCCAGGCCAGGCAAAACACTGACTCCTTGGCTTTCTATTTTGTTAATAGTGCTTCATTTCTGCCTGATTTACCCAGTATCTAAACCCTAATCCCTTCACTCCTCTTCTCTCACTTACCTATCCCTGCCCAGGATCTACTCTATGACCACATAGTGGTGATTTTGCATTTCCCAATATTTCATTTTTAAAAAAATCAGGGGCACCTGGGTGGCTCAGTGGGTTAAGCATCTGCCTTCCACTCAGGTCATGATCCTGGGGCCATGGGATGGAGCCCCATGTCAGGCTCCCAGCTCATTGGGGAGCCTGCTTCTCCCTCTCCTCCGTGCTCGTTGTGCTCTCTCACTACCTGTCTCTCTCTATCTCAAATAAATAAATAAATAAAATCTTTTTAAAAAATGTTCAAATATACTATACACGAAACTTGAATTTCAGTATGAACATTCATGTATTCACCACCTAGATTCTATCCATTAACTGTACTTGCTTTATCACAGATCTGCCTGTCTTTCCTTCCATCCATCTCCTTGTCCATCAAGTCATCCATTTCAATTTTGGTGCATTCCAAGTAAATTGTAGACATCAACATTCTTCACCATAAAAAACTTCAGCATATATCATATGACCTCTCTGATGTGAGGAATTTGAGAGGCAGGGCGGGGGGTCATGGAAGGTAAGGAGGGAAAATATGAAACGAGATGGGGTTGGGAGGGAGACAAACCATAAGAGACTCTTTTTTTTTTCAGATTTTATTTGACAGACAGAGATCACAAGTAGACAGAGAGGCAGGCAGAAGGGGAAGGGGGAGAAGCAGGCTTCCTGCTGAGCAGAGAGCCCAATGTGGGGCTCGATCCCAGGACCCTGGGATCATGACCTGAGCCGAAGGCAGAGGCTTTAACCCGCTGAGCCACTCAGGCGCCCCCCATAAGAGACTCTTAATCTCATCAAACAAACAGGGTTGCTGGGGGGTGGGGGGTAGAGATAGGGTGGCTGGGTTATGGACTTCGGGGAGGGTATGTGCTGTGAAATGTGTAAGCCTGATGATTCACAGACCTGTACCCCTGGAGCAAATAATACATTATATGTTAATAGAAAAATAATTTTAAAAGCCCTTCAGCATACGTATCATTAACTAGAGTTTGGAGTTTATTTTTTCTTTTGATGTAAAGTTAACATATAATGTACAAATCTTAAATGTATACTTGCTACATTTTGAGAAATGAGTAGATGCACCTTTGTGTAATCCAAATCCCCATCAAAATATAAAATAATACCATTATCTCACTGTTATCTCATGCCCCTTCCCAGTCTTTTTCCACCCCAACCTCTTCTGACCCCCAAGAGGTACATAACAAGTATATAAATACACTTGTTATGGTAGGCTTCTTAAACTCAGCCTAATATTTTTGGTATTCTTCCATATCATTGCATATATCAGTAGCCATTAGCTGTTATTGCTCAGTATTTCATTGTGTAAAAATTCCCATTTAGGGGCACCTGAGTGGCTCAGTCTGTTAAGTATCTGCCTTTGGCACAGGTCATGATCCCAGGGTCCTGCTCTATGTTGGGCTCCTTGTTCACTGGGGAGCCTGCCTCTGTCTCTCCCCCAGCTCATGCTCTCTCTCTTGCCCTCTCAAATTAAAAAAACAAACTTGTTTAAAAAAAAGATTTTATTTTTATTTATTTATTTGATAGACACGGCGAGAGAGGGAACACAAGTCGGGGGAGTAGGAGAGGGAGAAGCAGGCTTCCTGCTGAGCAGGCAACCTGATGCAGGGATCCATCCCAGGACCCTGGGGTCATGACCTGAGCCAAAGGCAGGCACTTATTGACTGAGCCACCCATGCACTCCACAAATTAAAAAAAAAATCTTTAAAAATTCCTGTTCATTCTTTTGTTGGTAGATATCTGGGATATTTACATTTTGGGGCTTTTATGAATAAGGCTGTGAATATTATAAAAAGTCTTTATGAACCTGTGTTTTCATTACCTTTGGGCAATACTTAGGAGTGGAATTTATGGGTCATAGAAAGGTGTGTGTTTAGTTGTACAAGGAACTGCTGGTCATTTTTCCAAAGTTTTATCTTTTTCTACTTTTTTAAAAAGATTTTATTTATTTGAGAAAGAGAGCACAAGCACGGGGAGGGCAGAGGGAGAAGTAGACTCCCTGATGAGCAGGGAGCCCAATGCGGGGTTTGATCCAAGGACCCTGAAATCATGACCTGAGCCGAAGGTAGATGTTTAACTGACTGAGCCACCCAGGCGCCCCTTATCTCTTTCTAGTTTTGCAAGAATTCTGCACCTGATTGTTTTACTTCTAAACATTTGCTGACATGTGATCTCAAACTCTTTCCTCTCCAGTCTCCCATCTTTCTGTTAAAATCTGGTTATTTTCATGATATTCTCCATTATATTTCAAAGTGATGTTTTTACGTTTTTATAGTACCTTTCTGTGCTCCTTTTTAAAAAACAGTTGAGATCTAATTCACATACTATAAAAGCCACCCATTTAAAGTGTATAATTCAGTGTTTTTTAGTATATTCACAAATATGTGCAATCATCACCACTATTTCTAGAACATTTTCATCACCCCAGAAAGAAACCCTGTACCTATTAGCAGTCATTTCTCATTCCCCTGGGCCACCACTCCTCTTCTTTGTGTGTCTATAAATTTGGCTATTCTGGACATTTGACATATATGAATCATGCAATATGTGGTCTTTTGTGACTGGCTTCTTTCACTTAGCATGATATTTTCAAGGTTCATCCATGTTATAGCATGTATCCGTACTTCATTCTTATAGCTGAATAGTATTCCATTGTCTGGGTATGCCATGTTTTATTATCTATTATTAGTTGATGCACATTTGGGTTGTTTTCTCCTTTTTGCTGCTATGAATAATACTGCTATGGCCATTTGTATACAAATTTTGTGTGAACATACATACACACACCAAGGAATGGAATACTGTGCCATTTGTGAATTTGCTTCCTGTTATTATCTTCTGATATTCTTTAGCTTAACTTTTATACTCCTATACTCCTGTTTACTGTGGAGTCTTTATACTCCCACATAATGGTCAAAATATAAAAGCTCATTGTTTTAAAATGGTAGTAAATATATTTCTACCTATCAGAGGTCTTCAATTTAAGAAAGAGGGGTTTACTTGAAGCTTGTTAGTGAGACTCAAGTTACTTATAAGAATGTATAGATCCCAGGCCATAAGAATGTATAGATCCCAGGCCAATCAATAAAAATACATTTAGAGATAGAATTAGAATGCTAAGATTATTCCCTTTTCTCCCATACATCTAGTTTTTATTGTGAAATATGTTAAGTTCTATGGAGACGTTTTTATCACCTTAGGATATAAATTATTTTGTGTTACCTTTCTTACTGCCTCCTCTTTTTGGAGTTCTAGTGGTGTGGTATGTTAGTCATGTTAAGTAAAAGCGAGGTGAATTGTTTCATACAGTGCTAGTTATATTATTAGGCAACATTAATCATGGCATTAGTAGAGCATTAGTTTGTACTGTGTAGTAGCTCCATTAACAAAAGAGCATTATGATTGGTTATGTAGTAAATTGCTTGTCTCAAGAATAAAGTCTTGATTTTACTCTTGAGATAAGCAAGAAAATGGCTTTACTGGAGTCTTCTAAATATTAGCAGAGTAGTATTTCTGCCTAATATTAAGACTAGAAATAAAATATGTATTTGGTAATTAAACCTTGGATCAGAAAATGATCTTACCTGTAGTGGCAGGTAAGTGGTCATTTACTATAAGGTAGAATTGAGGGTGATGTTGATGCAGAAAGACTACATTTATAACTAATACTCAAAAAGGCTCTTAAGTGGTAGTTCTAATTGCTTATGTCTTCTAGTTTTTAAAATTAAGATTTTTAATTTTAGATACAAAAGTTTTGCAGTACTATTTCAATCTTGGATTGCAGGTAAGTCATAAAATTGCTTTGACAAACTCTAGATTAAAAATGTAAGCTGGTTTAATAATTAGACTCTTGAACTTTAAAAGCCACGAACACTGTGAGGAGCCTAAAAGTTGTCTTTATAAGATAATTCTGAAGATGATATAAATCAGTTTTTTACTTGACCCTCCCAGTGCTTCAGTTCCTCTTATAAAATAGTTGTTAAATTATGGCAAGTGGGGGCTCTAAGCAACACAACTTAAGCATTTATTGACCTTCATATTTAGCATCATATATATGCCAACCCTTCACTGTGTTTTTCTGTTTCAGTAATAAATGGATCATTTGTCTTGCCTGAAACATTTTTATGGTTGTTTCTACATGTTATATGAAAAGTAATTGGACTAATTCAAAGATATTTAAAGGGCTGTATTATTTTTAAAGCAGTTATGTGTTCATAGATATTTATCAAACATTGATTTTCACCACTCCCCTGAATTGTAGAAGGGTGGGGTAATGACAAATACCTTAATACCCTGAAAAGTGTCTCTGATTTCAGGTAAGAGCTCTTTTATTTTATTCTTTCAGACGTCATTTCCCCCCTGAACACCTGACTTCTGATATAACAAGGTGGCATATTTCCTAAAATGCAATGATGGATTTTAAGATTTGGCAGATGATAGGGAACTAGACAGACTCCTGGATAATTCTCAGATTAGTTCGTATTCCCAGACACTGATTTCACTAAAATGTTGGGCATTTCATTTCCAGAAAACTATCTTCTCCAACTGGCACACATTTATAAATTAAGAATAATGAATGGGTTTTTTTGTTCTTTGAGACTATTTCCCAAATGCAGTTTCAATAATTGAAAATATAAACTACTTGCACCTTCAGTTATGTTAGTTTATTACAGTTACATGTGGAAACATTATAAGTCATATTAGATGTCTGAGGCATTTTAAAGATTTTTTTATTTTATTTATTTGACAGACAGAGATTACAAGTAGGCAGAGAGAGGCAAGCAGAGAGAGAGAGGAGGAAGCAGGCTCCCCGCTGAGCAGAGAGCCCGATGTGGGGCTCAATCCCAGGACCCTGAGCCGAAGGCAGAGGCTTTAACCCACTGAACCGCCCAGGTCCCCCTGTCTGAGGCATTTTAAAACATTCTCCTGCATTTTATATCATGAGAATAGAAGGAAATTCAGAATAGTTATTAAAATGCATTTTTATATTAAAAGTAATAGTATTCATTATAATACTTGTGAACTAAAGTATAAAGAAAACCGAAATTATATGTACAACCACTATACACTGTGATGCATTTCCTTATTTATTTATTTATCTCTTTTACAAAATACTGACTAGGCTCTGTAATTTTGTAAACTTTTTTTTGTAAACTTTTAAGTTAACAATATGAGCATTTTTTTTAAATATTTAACAACATAATTTCTTTAATTGCCTGTATTGTATCCCATCACAGGTATATCATAATTCTTCCAGCTCCCTCTTGTTGAATATTTGGGTGGTTCACTCTTATTTTTTTAGTTAACATACAATGTTACATTAGTTTCAGGTGTACAGTATAGTGATTTAATAAGTCTATACATTATGCTGTGCTCATCACATATGTAGGCATATGTATGTCACCATACAATGCTATTACAATACCATGGGTTATATATGCCTTATGCTGTGCCTTTCATCCCTGTAACATATTCCACCAAATTTTGCTTTTTAAAATAATGCTAGGAAAGACATCGTTGTATACAGGTCATTGTGTAATTTCCTTAGGATGCCTTCTTAAAAGAATTCATGTATTCAAATAGGAGATACAGATGCTGCAAAAGGTCTTAAAGTTGTAGTGGAGAATAGATTTTCCAAATGTTCTTTTAGGTCAAGAATGCTACTCTACCTGAAAATCATAGCCCAACTTTTTTTTTAAGTGAGGAACTCTGTTCTACTTTAAGAAAAGAGATAGTAAAGTGTTTCTTTCTTTCTCACCCAAGTGCTATCACCACAACTACTGGCACTCCATGGTCTATGTGCCACAGATGCAGCAGCAGCAGCAGCATCTTCATGTAGAGAATTATCCAGTCTATTCTGAGCCATCTCCTCTGGTAGAGCAGACAGTTCCTCAGTTGTATGGTGAGGTGGGGAGACAAGAAGGCGCACAGGTGGAAACATCAACAAATGGTGAGTATGTAATGAGAGTGCCTGCAAGAAGGACAATTGGACTTTATTATATGTAATTTAATAATAACCTTCAGATATCTCATTTGGTCCATATTCTAGACCCATGTTTTCTTGTTTGTTTTAGAGAGTGAGTGTGAGCAGGGATGGAGGGATAGAGGAAGGCAGAGAACCCTAAACAGGCTCTGCGCTTAGTGTGGTCCCTGATGCGGGGCTCGATCTCATGACTGAGATGATGACGTGAGCTGAAATCAGGAGTTGGGCACTTAACTGACTGAGCCACTCAGGCGCCTCTAGGCTTGTGTTTTTTTAAAGCATGGTATGTGGACCCTTGGAGTTCTTGAGACCTTTTCAAGGGATCCATGAAACCAACAGTATTCATCATATATTACACATATCTTAGAGATTTTATTTGTCTCTTCACTGTTATATTTTGCATTGAGGATTCAAAAATCAGTAGTAGGTAAAACTGCTGCCACCCAAGCACAAATCAAGGGAGGGTCACTAAACAGTGCCTTCACTGCCATATAGTCATGATATGAAGATGTCATAACTTCTTTTTTAATCAAAAACGTTCTTATTTTTACTAAATATTTATCTTTGAATAACTGAATGTAATATTCTGTGTGACAAAATGGGGACTATTCCTAAAGTATACATACTGAAATATGATTAACTTAAAAGAATTTGTGAGGTTGACTAATGAGCTGAACTAATTTCTTTCATGCAAGACTATTTTTACTTGAATGATAGACAAACTGGTTATTTAGAATTGTGGACCTGACAGGCATTTTCTCAAATAACATGAGCCTGTCACTTGAGAAAAAAACAACCGATTGTATTTGTTGTCAAACATAAAAATTCCTTGGGGAGCCTGGGTGGCTCTGTCAGTTGAGCAGCTGGCTCTTGATTTCAGCTTAGGTCAGGATCTTGGGCTCCATGCTTAGCGGAGAGTCTGCTTTTTTCCCCTCTCCCTCTACCTCTCCACCCATGCACGCTTGTCTCTCTCTTTTTTTCTTTCTCTCTCTCTCTTAAATAAGTAAGTCTTGGAAAAAACAAAGATAAAAATCTCAGCTTTCAAATAAAAATTAGAATTTTGGAAAACTTATATCTGCTGCTATGAACTTGACAGTTTCTCAGTACTTTTCTAATGAGATAGATGGAGCTATTGGGGTGCTTGGCTAGCTCAGTCAGTAGAGCATGCAACTCTTAATCTCAGGCTTGTGAGTTCAAGCCCCATGTTGGGTGGAGAGATCACTTTAAAAAAAGATAGATTGGGGCTTTTAATGAATGTGGTTATTCACATTGTATGATAAAATGTGTCAACATTTGGGAGATCTGTGTAACTCAGTAAAATAATACTTTTTCAATTACCAATGCATGGTGTTACCTATGTATAATTTTGTAAAAGATATATTCAAAGTATAAGGTAAACCGTGGATTTCAATGTTGAGAGAGTATGAAAAAGTCCACATTGCTACTACTTACCTTCGGTAACTACCACTTAACCTAGTTTTGGTGTAGCATCAAAGAATATCTAATTATCTGAAAAGGCTGGTTATTAAAATATTTCTGTCTTCCAGCTGCATATCTGTATGAGGCCATGTTTTCATCATATACTTCAAAACAGCATACCACAATTGGTTAAGTACAGAAGCAGATGTGAGAATCCAGTTGTCTTCTATTAACCCATACATTCAAGATTTGCACAAATATAAAACAATGACACTTAACTCACAATATTTTTGTTTTGGAATATAAACTTATTTTTACAGGAATTAATAAATTTAACTTTCTCAGTTTAATTCCTAATACAGTAAATATTGAAATAACTCACATAAACAAAGCTGTTTGAGATCCTTAATTTTTTTTTAAGATTTTATTTATTTATTTGTTAGAGAGAGCGAGCGAGCACAGGCAGACAGAGAGGCAGGCAGAGGCAGAGGGAGAAGCAGGCTCCCTGCTGAGCAAGGAGCCCGATGTGGGATTCGATCCCAGGACGCTGGGATCATGACCTGAGCAGAAGGCAGCCGCCTAACCAACTGAGCCACCCAGGCGTCCCGAGATCCTTAATTTTTAAGAGTGTAAAGGGATCCTGAGACCAAAAAGTTGGAGACCACTGTGCCAGACCATAAAGGTGTTTGCTGTATGAGTTAACAATAACAGTATAGATGGAGAGGCATTTTAAAGGGTTTAGAATAGGATCTTGACTGCCCTTCTTGGAAGGAATCAGCAGGAGATTTAAAAAAAATTATGTAAACTAACCAAACCACATCTGTCTCACATTCCAGTACTGCTGTTTAATGCTTATGATCTCAGCTAGTTACTTAACCTTCCTAAGCCTGATTTACTGTAAAATGGGAAATATCTGACTTGCCAGGGTTGCTGTATGAACTAAATGAGATAAATTATATGTATGTAGAAGTATACTGTGCCTGATGCATGTGAAAAATGTGAATTTCCTTCTTTTTCTCCCTTTCTTTAAAGCATATTAATGGTTTGGAAATATTAGTACTACAGAATCTTAGCCCTACTGTTCACCTAGTGTTCATGTGATATGGCCCATTGTAATAAAAATTAGTGTCAATCTTCATTGCATTTTTGTACCATGTACCTTTTATAGAACTATTTTTAATTGTAAACCATGAGACAGTGGCAGTCTTCATTCCACAGAGTGTGCTCATCTACATAATCCCAGGTCATGAAGGACTCCTTTTTAATATTTATATAGTCACTATAGCAAGGACAGAACTACCATCTGTTTCTACTAAAACTGACTCATGGTAGCAAAAGTGGTGTAAAATTAAAGCGTTGCCAGGATCTTAATAACATTCAACATTAAATGTTTGGTCTTTAGGATGCTCTTCAGAACCTTCAAGTATAGACCAGATTATATACACATCAGAGTTTTTAATTGCTAAAGTAATACATAATGGTTATTTGGATAATATGTGTCACAGTGGGGAAACTATTGGATGACTTAATTGGGAATTACCCTCATGAGAACTTAATTGACTAGAAGGACTCTAGAGAATGTTTTTGTATGTATTTAGTCTGTAGGTACCTAAATCATCCCAGAAAGATAGCTATCTCTAGGTAGACTACATTTGACCCATTATATACACACATATATTTAAATTTTTATAATTAAAAAATTTTCATATAATCTAGCAGCCTGTTTTAGTCACTAATGTTCATATCAAAGGCACTCTGGGATGCCTGGGTGGCTTAGTCGGCTAAGCTTCCAGCTCTTGATTTCTGCTCAGGTCATGATCTCAGGGTCAAAGAGTGAGCCCTGCATTGGGCTCCGCACTAGGCTTGGAGCCTGCTTGAGGTTCTTCCCCTCTGTCTCTGCTCCTTCCCCACCCCTTTCCCTCTCTAATTAATTGATTGATAGATAAATAAATAAATAAAAGTATTCTTGCCACATTTGCTGCGGACCTTTCCTATAGTTAGTGCTAAATTTCACTTCTACCTGAATATACATTTATGTTGATGTTTTAGTAAATCTTTGTATATAAAGTGTGTACTATATTATGCATTCTTTGTTTCAGGTACTTTTCCAAATGCTGACCCTGCATCTCTCCCTCATGGAGCAGTCTATTATCCAATGATGTCAGATCCCTATGGGCCACCACCTTTGCCAGGTTTTGATTCCTGTCTTCCTGTTGTGCCAGATTATCCCTATGTTGCCCCCTGGCATCCAGTTGGTTCGGCATATGGTGGTTCTTCTCAAATTCATGGTGCTATGAATCCTGGGCCCGTTGGCTATATTGCTTCACCTCCCTCAGCTTCTCATTACATACCTCAGAATATGTAAGATTGAGCAGTATGAAGTACTCTTGCACTGCCATTTTTTGCTGTTTTGGTTTTTAAAAAGTGTTTTATGTTAGTGTTTAAGTGATTTAGGTGGTTAGGGTGATTACTGTTATATCTTATCTGTCTTTAAGATTATTTTATCTTTTGATTTAAAATACTATAAATAAAGGAATATTACTTTGGGTTGTGGATAAAGAAATTGAGATGGATGTACAGGCTAGCCCCATATTGAACATATTTCATCAGCTCTTTTCCTGTCAGCCAGCTTGTCAACTTTGTATTAGCTGATGGTTCCAGTTGATAAAAGGAATAAATCCTACAAACTATTTCCTTGGTTCAGATATCACACATCATATTAAACCATGCAAAATTGGAATAACTTGACTTTCTTCTAGAAAATAAAAAAATGAACATTTGCTTCTAGATAACTAAATATTAAATGAGAGAGTTTTTTTGGGTTTCTTAAGAATTGTCTGAACTGAGTTATGTTCTGTGATATTAATCAGTTTTGAAGGCACATGGTGCTCTGCTTTAGATTTATTCCATATGCTATTTGTTATTGGATTTATGTAACTTTTACTGCACAGTATTGAATTGGTGTCCTTTGCACAGTTAGCAGTAAATAAAAATTAGCATTTAAAATTGCTAAAATGAGTGGGGTTTTCTTTTTTTTCTTTTTCATGGCAACAAAGAGTACCAGATACTTGATTATTCTAATGTTTCCCTCTGCTATTGTGGTGGCAAAAATGTAATTTTATGACATGAACTGGTGGGTCCCCACTGAAACGTTATTCAGTCTCAAGATGTTATGATGCATAGTACCAGCTCTAGTTCTTTCCCTTTGAATATGTCCCTTTTTAGCTTGTGGGGGTTCTTTTAATCTTAACTCCCTTATGGAACTTTAATCTAGACTTACTTTCTCATTGTCCTATACTTTCAATAGTTGTATCTTTTAGTTTTTATTTTTAGACTTAACCTTATATCTCTGTAGGCCTGCCTTGCCTTTTCTCTGAATTTCTATGAGACCTATTTCATCTTTTCCCTTTTATCTACCCAAAGACTACAAGATCCTTTGTATTCATCAGTTCTCCTATAAGGGGTTATTCATAATGAATGCTTTGCTATATCTCACCTGACAAACAGCTATTGAAAAAGTATTCTTTGGTTGCTACAAAACTTATTTATATTGCTATCTTTAAAGGTTATTTATGCTTGTGAATTATTCCATTTTTTTCCACCTTCAGCTATACCCTAGGCAAAAAGAACCATTGAGAACCTCCAGGCTCCAGGTGCCTTAGCCTAAAGTACTGGAGGGGAATCCATTTTTTTTAAAGATTTTATTTATTTTTTTTTATTTTGATAGACAGAGATCACAAGTAGGCAGAGAGGCAGAGAGAGAGAGGAGGAAGCAGGCTGTCCGCAGAGCAGAGAGCCTGATGCGGGGCTTGATCCCACGACCCTGGGATCATGACCCGAGCCGAAGGCAGCGGCTTTAACCTGCTGAGCCACCCAGGCGCCCCAGGGGAATCCATTTTAAAGAAGATATCCTATCTTCAATGTACTGTTCTCAAGATTATTGATGCTAGGGACGCCTGGGTGGCTCAGTTGGTTAAGCAGCTGCCTTC